>JAJOOR010007756.1:0-55457 GCA_036250505.1 Solanum acaule | reverse complement strand
ACACTTAAGTTTCATTTCATTTGTAAAGGGCCGTGTCCCTTAGTACGTTTTAAGTTCCTGTCTAAGATTGGCTAAAGAGACTTAGTAGTTCCGCTTGCGTATTGATGTTTTCAAATGTTGATGACTCTTGAAGTCTTATGGTTTTATTGAATAAAAGTTTAAAATTCTTAGTGGTTTTTATAATCTATGCAATGAATGAATGCTAAGGCTTGTATACGACCTCCTAGAGGTCGAATATGCATGTAACGACTAGGTGGTGCTCTCAGGTCGTTACAAACTTTGTATCAGAGCATAAGATTTTAAAGATTACTTTTACGTTCAAAGTCTCGAAAGCCACATCTAGTAGAGTCTTGTTCATCGGTGTGAGTCATGACATATCTATGAGCGAGAGGCTATAAGACGATAGAAGTTTCACTTTCTTTCATTATTCTTGATGTCGTGCCTTAGAGTTTGGTCTATAAGTGTCCTTTTCCTAATCCGTCTCTTGTGTTTATAGGATATGAATACGAGGGCTAACCAGAGAAGAGCGGAAGAAGAGATAGATGATTGGGGAGTTCCTCCCCAAGGAGTGCAAGGTGACCAAGCTCCTTTAGGTGGGCAAGAGAATATGGTTCCGGTGGTTCCCCCAGAAATGACTAATGGGGAGATTAGAGAGGCTTTTCTCTCCCTGGCCAGTGCCATGACTACTCAAGCAAATAGTGATGCGAGGCCTAGGGTAAATGCTATTGAGAGTACCATGGCCTCAAGGTTAAGGGATTTCATAAGGATGAACCCTCTTACCTTCTTTGGTTCTAAGGTAGATGAGGACCCACAAAACTTTATAGATGAGGTGTTTAAGATTGTGGATGCAATGGGAGTGACTCCTAGGGAGAAGGCGGAGTTGGCTTCTTACCAACTCAAGGAGGTAGTTCAAGTGTGGTTTGAGCAATTGAGGGATGAGAGACCTATAGGGGATGACCCAATAGATTGGGGAGTGTTCAAGACGGCCTTTCTTGATAGGTTTTTCCCCTTAGAATTGAGGGAGCAAAAATTGGTTGAGTTCATGAACCTACGTCAAGGGAATATGAGTGTGAAGGAATACTTTCTCAAGTTTACCCAACTCTCTAAGTATGCTCCTACCTTGGTAGCAAATTCTAGGGTTAGAATGAATAAGTTTGTGATGGGGGTTTCCGGTTTGATTTAGGAGTCAACGTTAAGGCACGTGTTAGACTCCGTAGTTAAAAGACCCCTTTTGATGTTAGTTAAGGGTTGCAAGGGCTTGTGCCAAGCCAAGTGGGCAAGGCCTAAGCCAAAGGCCAAGGCTGCCCAACCTTGGCCAAGCACTGCCTCATGACCACGGACCACTTCTCGGTTAGTGGTCTTGATCACGGTCTGTAGAAGTGGTCGTGAAGGTGACTTGGTGTCATGGCAGGCTAGGAAACTTAGCCAAGCTATTGCCCAAGTTCCATGGACCACTTCACAGCCAGTGGTTTTGACCACGGCCCGTAGAAGTGGCTGTGAAGATTACTTGTCCATGTGGCGGTTTAGAAAAGGTCGAGGGAGCTACCGCCTAAGGACCACGGGCGCCACTACGGGCCGTGTTCCCCGTTCACGGTCCGTACAAATGACCTTGGTCACTGATGGGGTTGCCTAAATGAGGGTGTTTTTGGTAAATTCTTATTTAAGTTGTATTGATATGGGGTCATTTTAAATAGATATATATCATATATATATTTATAGTTCTAACTCTTTAAACACCTATTTCCCCTCATTAATTAAAAGACCCAAATCAAAACCCCAAAGTTCTTCCTCTCTCAATATTTATCTCTCTAACTCAAGGAAGAAGAAGAAGTGGAAGCTAGGGTTTGGAGTCAAGGTTTTCCTCATCAAATTTTTTGGGGAATCTTAGTAAAGGTATGGTGTTCCTCCATCTAGGGTTAGTTTTCACCCTAGAGTCAATTTCAAAGAAGTTTTCAAAGTTCATGAAAAACTAAGGGTTTTACTCAATCTCATGGGTTCTTTCTACAAACGATTTTAAAGACTTACTAATGTCATATTATGATTATATTGATGTTTAATTGATGATTTTATTCCATGAACCCATGATTCTTCTCAGTTCTAAATTATGATTTATGAAGTGGGTTGTTGATTATGAATGGGTGATGGTGGATTTATGCTTAGATTGATGTAGATTATTGAATTGTATCATTATCTATGCTTAATTATGGTGAATTGTTGGGGAATTGAGGACTTGTGATTATAGCTTTGAAATGGCAAGTTTGACCTAATTACTTGTTGTAGTAGAATCGTGTTAGTGATGTTGATCCACTTGAAAGGTGGAGGTGTTTAATTTCCTTGTATATTGTGATCATGGCCGTGAAAGCATAGTTTGATGAATCGAAGTATTATCATGATATTGTACATGTGAATGGAATGTGAAGGATTTCTATAGTGAATGTTAAATCTAGAATTGGTAGGGTCATGCATCCTTTTCATGAATAATGAATGTGTCGTAACTTGATGAATATGAATCGATAGGCTATGGAATTCCTTTCATATTTGAGTGATAAAGGTGTCTTGACTTGATGTCTATGAATTGGTATGAAACGATTTTAAAGGCTTACTAATGCCATATTATGATTATATTGATGTTTAATTGATGATTTTACTCCATGAACCCATGAATCTTCTCAATTCTAAATTATGACTTATGAAGTGGGTTGTTGATTATGAATGGGTGATGGTGGATTTATGCTTAGATTGATGTAGATTATTGAATTGTATCATTATCTATTCTTAATTATGGTGAATTTTTGGGGAATTGAGGACTTGTGATTATAGCCTTGAAAGGGAAAGTTTGACCTAATTACTTGTTGTAGTAGAGTTGTGTTAGTGATGTTGATCCACTTGAAAGGCGGTGGTATTTAATTTTCTTGTATATTGTGATCATGGCCTTGAAGGCATAGTTTGATGAATTGAAGTATTATCATGATATTGTACATGTGAATGGAATGTGAAGGATTTCTATAGTGAATGTTGAATCTAGAATTGGTAGGCTCATGCATCCTTTTCTTGAATAATGAATGTGTCGTAACTTGATGAATATGAATCAATAGGCTAAGAAATTCCTTTCATATATGAGTGATAAATGTGTCTTGACTTGATGGCTATGAATTGATAGGCTTTAGGCATTCTTTCATAAATGATCAAATGTAATGAAGACTCTAGAATTGGTAGGCTAGTGGCATTCCTTTCTTAATGAGTGAATGTACCATGAATCGATAGGATAGTGGCATTCCTTTGATGAGTATAAGAATGTAATGAGGGGTCATGAATCGATAGGCTTATGGCATTCTTTTCATAAGGACTCTAGAGCTATCCTTGAATGTACCATGGATCGATATGCTTATAACATTCCTTCCTTGGTAATGATGTATCAAGGGTCGATAGGTCTATGTCATTCCTCCCTAATACACTCTTGTACTATTAATGAAATAATCTATGGGAATGTAGGCTAAGCACCGAGTAGATATGGTTAGATGGAAACTCTCCCAATGTTAGGTTAGAGTTCCAAGGAACATCTTCCTATCCCATAACTATGTGCCCACGTTGCATATTATCCAGTGTATCCAATGTGCATCCAAGCTAATGTTATTTTTCTACCTTAGGCAAGTGGAACACCTCTTTATGGTGTGGGGCTATATGACACCGAATTCCATGTCTAGCTTGCATGGTCTATGTCGGTTAAACTCTTATTCCCATCATGTGAGATGTTTATTATGGTTTCTTGAGAGGTTCTATGAAGTGTAGGTGGTAGTATGGGATGTCATCTATACATTGCACGAGTAGGCTTTGATAGAGTCATAGTGACTCTCTTAGTCTTAATGTCTATGTATGAAAGTCCTCTAAATGAAATAATTGAAGAATGTTAAATTTTAAATTCTTAATGTGATAAGCATGCTATACTTGGGTTATATTATGAGTTGTTTTCCCTTCTCATGCTTTATGAAATGTTATGTCTCTTATGAGTGGATATTGTGTAAAGGTGAAAAGGAAGGAATGGTAAGTTCACTTTTGGTGACCTTAATGTGGTGCCTTGGTGTGGATGGTGGTATGAGACGCTATCCATACATTGCACAAGGTATAGCATAAGGGTTACTTAAAGTGAAGTTCTAAGGTAAAGGTAATGGTTTGCATGATAATATTGTCTAAAGGTGGTATTATGACTTGCATGATGATTATACTTGTATTGTATGTCTCTTATGCTATTGTACATGATATTTCTAAAAAAGTGGCATAATGCATGGTTTCAAACCAAAATGTCCCTTTTTAAGCATGTTTTTGCATGGTCATCATACTAAGTACATTTTTGTGTGCTAATCCATATTCTCTTATTTTTACTACAAGTGTAGGTTCCGTTAAGTGATTTGCTTCCCTAGTTTGAAGTGCTTGGATTGCTATTCCTCCAAGATCAAGTGGTATGTCCTCATATATCGAGGACAAGTGTTTAGAAGTTTCTCTTTATTTCATGTAATAGACATTTAGTAGGTTTTCTATTGTAAAATGGCCGTGTCCCTAATATGTCTAAAATATGCATATAATAAACATAAAAAATATAACAAAAAATAAACAATGTGATGAATTTTACAAAGTCGGACAATGTCTTTCAAAATATAACAATAAAAAAATTTAATGTGATGATTTCTACAAAATCTGACAATATCTCTATATATACGACTATAATATGAAATATCAAATAATGTAATATGATTATTAACTATTTTAGAAATTAGAATAATAAGAGGTTGTCAGTATAGTGTAGTGAAAATAAAGATCATTAAAGCTTACATTAAAGAACTGACCTTTTAGCTTCTTATGCGTATTTAATATAATCCATAGAGTTAAAGAAGTGAATTTTTAAAGGCTTTTAATATAACACATAAATGATGAAAAAATAAAGAAAAATCCCCAAAAGGAAAACATAAAAGAAAAAGATAATTGTATTTTTGACCAAAAAGAGGAGCTATATCATTTTTTCTATTCATAATTTCAATTTATTATTTTATATAGATTTAATTATTTAAAATGTGTTATGGTTCTTCAACTACAAATGATTTAGATTAACACTGATTAAGTTGTGTGTTTTTCTTTAATTTTGATTCTTTCATTGTTAATACATGTGAAACTATTTTCTTAGAATGTAGGCCTTTTTCTATTTTAAAAAAATATTATATTATTAATTATTAATTATTGATTATTAATTAATGATCAGTTATAGCTTCCCAAAAATAAGGAATTTCAAAAAGCTACGTTTTGCCTCAACATAATAATAGTTTACTTATCCCCTTCTCCTTATTACAATAAATGTGTTCTTTCTTCCAAGACTTGATTTCTTTGTATTGAAGTGTGTATATATTATTTTAACTATTTATTTTGCTTTGTTAGAGCGGAAATTGATTACTTTTATAATTATTTTATTCTTGTAAACATAAAAAATCTAAAAAACAAAGTGCTCAAAATCTTTCTATTTAAGAATAAGAAAGGACTTTAGAATCGGATGCGCTCGCCCAGCGAGAAAGGTTCTGTGTAGGATTTCAATCTAAGATTATATTAAAACAAATAAGACTCTAGGTATAGCGTTTTCATATTTTTCTAAAAACAAAAACGTTAGATATATTTTAGTTATGATTCACATGAGTTACAATTGAAACAATTTGTTATTAAATAACATAATCACTTTTGGAGTTGTGAGTAATCACCGTATGGATATTTTGAATAATAAAATTAGTATTTTTATTTGAGAGATCAAAGAATATAGTGCAAATTAAATATAAAAATTAAATTACTTACATATTTATCGACATATTGTCTTCATATTGTTAATATTCTCGATAAAATAATCATTGTTTACATATTTTAAATAAACCCTTCGTTATGAAAGTGGTGAAAAATTACCCCTGATATTATACAAATGGCTCACATATATCCTTTGTAACATCCCGCCTTAGAACCCCATAGGATATAAAATGAAAGTTCTTTGAATCTTCTTTCCAATGCCACCGAGTTTGCTAAATTTCGAGTTCGGATAAGGGAGATATGCCCGTTTGAGTTCAGCCTATCCAATTAAGGAAATTTACCCAAATTAATGAGGGGAATTTTGGTCTTCTCCTTACCCCATTAGCTTTAAACATTTTTAGTAATATTTTAGGGGTCTAAACCGATTTGGGTCAGTTTTCATAAATCCTAAAATACGCTTAGGGTTTTAGAGAGAAGTTCCAGAGGATAAAATAAGGAGAAGTTCAAATGTTCGCCAAGATTTCTTGTGAATTGATGAGTCCTAGCTTTGGACTCATTTAAGGCTTCAATTGGATAGATTTAGTGTCCTCAACTGCTTAATTTGTGCCAATAACTGATGTAAAATCCTTGATTTCTAGGTATTTGGATTAAGGAACAAAGCATGGACACTAATTTGCAAAAAAGGAACGAAGCGAGCTGAGAGAATGAAGGAATGAAGGCCTGGTGATCTCCAATGTCACTCGGCGACTCACCAAATTTCCATTCTACTGCCCAAAGTTACAGAACGTTGCAGCTAAATTAGGGGTAGCTTTGGCGAGCAGCAGTTCCATTCGGCGTGTTGCCGATCGCTTCGGTGATGAATGACAAAGTTGCCAAAAGTACTGATGGACATCTAGATAAGTGCTGATGTGCGAGATGAAAGGAAAAAGGGCACATCACGGAATCACTCAGGGATTGCGATATTGCTCGCCTAAAATTACAGTGACTGGACTGGGAAGAGGTTAGAAATGAAGGCGAGATGAAGGGAAATCGGTGAGTCGCCGAACGGTCGGCGAAGCCCGACTTACCTCGCCGATTGGTCACAAACAGCCACACATCAGACTTGCATAAATTGATTTTTGCAAGATAGAGAAGGCATTCAGAAAATGTAAGGAACAAAAGATTGAGTGAAAGAACACTACTGGAGGCGATTTCCTAGTGCTATTAGGGGAGACTTTCTTTGAGGTTTTGTAATAGAGGAAATTTCTAGTCAACTTCAACTTTCAATTTTCGTTTTTACCCAGCTATGGAAAACTTGGCAGATGTTGATTTTCCTCTTTTTGCTATGATTGGATAAAACCCTCTCCTTGGGGTTTTGACCATGTGACCAATTGTTTATTTTTACTAAGTGTGTGTCATTGATTTTCGAATAATGGTGTTAATTTGAAGTGGGTCTGAATTGCTGTTGCGTTTTGAGGTCATCTTGCATGATTAGTGTAACAAGTTCAGCATTTTGCCCTTGCTCGAGAGAGAAGTGCTAAGCCAAAGTAGCAAATTTAGCATCCTTAGTAGTGGGTCACCATGATTTCTGCTTAAGAAAGTGAAACATGGGATCTATCCTTTGTATCTAGCTCGAGAGAGTGGATTTGATGAGGACGAGGGCTAGCCATCTTCCGAATAGTGCTGAAGTTCGAAAGAATTCGACAGAGATAAGGTAATTGTTTGAGAGAAAATTGCTTTACATATAGTCCGACCTACCCACAACAATTCATTCCATTGTGAGCATCGGTGTTCATCCAGTAAGTTAAATTCAATAATTGGTTGGTCAATTCCCCAAGTGTTACCTCAATATTTGATCGTTTTGTATTAAGTGTTAAATTGGATTGATAATTACAACCTGAAATTTGAAGCTTAAACCAAAAAGGTGCAGTAAATATTTAGCTAAAGAGATTGTTGTCAAACTTTCATAATTGAATTCAAAGGAAAAGATACTCTCTATGGGATCGACCTCAACTCATTTGGTTGAGTTTTATACAGATTAACGATCGTTGACACTTAGAACTGGATGAAGTGTCTTTGAAACGTTAATCAAAATGGCATCGCTGCCGGAGAGTAGCGTTACTTAGAATTCTTTGGTTGATGATTTGAGTTGTGGATTTGTTGGTTGTAGTTGGATTGTCTTAGGCTGCATTGTGTAGTGTTGGTTGGGCTACATAGAAGTAAAATAAGTGAAGAAGAGGTGAATGGTAGTCAAGCAGGTCATTGGGATGATATCGATGATATCAATATTGTTTACAGCCCATCTTATGCAGGTGAAATGGGTGCAATTTACATACCACAAGCTGATGTGAATGAAACATTTGAGGTCACTAGCACGACTCTTCATCTCCTCCAAATGAGGGGACTCTATGAGGGCTAGAACACGAAGACCCGCATGAGCATGTAAGAAATTTTACAGAGGTGTGCAACCCGTTTTCATTCAAGAATGTGTCTCAAGAGTCAATCTGACTTTGGTTATTTCCACTATCTTTAACGGGGGAGGCTAGCAAGTGGTTGGCCGAGTTACCGAACAATTCCATCACATCATGGGAGGAGCTGATTATAGTATTCAATGCAAGATTCTTTCCCCCCCATCAAGGACGATGAAACTTAGAGACGACATTCAAGGTTTCAAGCGACGGGAGGGTAAACCCATCCATGAAATGTGGGTGAGGTTTAATAAACTCTTACTTAAATGCCCAACTCATGGGCTACCAAATGATTTGTTACTCTAATATTTTTACCGGAGTCTTGATTCGGTTAATAAAGAAGTGGTTGATCAATTCGTACGAGGTGGAATAATGTTGCAATCGTTTGAAGTGGTTTCATTTCTTCTTAATGACATGACAAAAATAAATCAAGCTTGGTATACTCAAGAGGATCAAGTCTCTCCGTTTTGTTTTAAAATGACACAAGAACAACTTAATAAGGAAAGAGAAAGGGATGCAAACATCAAGAAAATGTTGACCCAAATGGAGCTATTACAAAAGCATATGATGGAGAATATGGGAAAACCCAAGGGGACAAATGGAGTGTTTAGAGTTGAGGAGGGTCCTTCCTTAGGATATTCAAAGTCGGGGGAGAATGAAGGTTGGAACTCCAATATATATGAGGAGGCTTTTCAGCCACTCTATTTATAGCAAGGTGGAAATCAAGGTTGGAACTATCACAAGGGGGAAGAGCAAAGGAGATACTATCAAGATTGGGCTGAACAAAGTGATTATTGGAGAAGAGAGGATGACCATGAAAAGGACCACACTCACTTGAGTGCGATCCCAAAATCGAAAGGGAGTGCAAGTAGTCCTCGGGTGAATGATTTGCTGTCAAGCAACTTGATAAAGTTGATGGTTCGGATGATTTGTTGAAGGGGATGAAAGCTGACGTTTCATCATTGAACAGTAAAGTGAACTCTCACGCAGATGCAATCAAGATACTTGAAGGTCAGTTGAGTTTACTTTCAGCACAATTGAAATAAAAGATGACAATGGAAGATGATGATAGAGGGCTGGCTGTAGTTACTTGTAGTGGAAAGGTAGCATTGGGAGATGTGACAGGTAATGAAGAAGACAAAGGCATGGAGGAAGAAGAGACACCTATCCATCAAAGCATTACCAAAGGACTACAAAAGAAACGGAGAAACACAATCCAATCCCAAAAGTTATGCAACCTTCACCCAAAATACCTCAACCATTTCCCCAACGTATAAAGAACAAGAATGAGGATGAGAAGTTCAAGAAGTTTTTATTAGTGTTCAAGAAATTATCAATTAATCTCCCTCTCGTGGAAGAATTGTTGGAAATGCCTGGATATTCCAAGTTTATGAAGGAGTTAGTTACAAAGAAAAGGAGATTGGATTTTGAGACAATCAAAGTTTCCCATAGTTGTAGTGCAATTATGACTAAGGAGCTGATCAAAAAGAGAGAAGATCCCGGAGGGTTCACCATCCCTTGCACCATAGGCTTGCTCCAATTTGCTAAAGCCCTATGCGATTTGGGAGCAAGCATCAACCTAATGCAATATGCGATCTATAAACAACTTGGGTTGGGGGAACCGAAAGCCACAATAATGAGACTCTTGATGGCGGACCGATCAATTAAACATCCTGTAGGGATACTATATGAAATCTTGGTAAAGGTTGACCGATCATTTTCCCAGCTGATTTTGTCATTCTCGATTGTGAAATCGATGCTGAAATTCCTATCATTTTGGGAAGACCATTCGTGGCAACCGGGAGAGCATTGGTGGATGTTGAAAGTGGGGAATTGAAGTTTTGGGTGAACGAAGATGAAGTAACCTTTAATGTTTGTAAGTCAATGAAGCACCCAAGTGATATTCACGTGGTCTCTACTGTTGATGTTATTGATGAGGCGGTGGCTAGTGTGAGCCATTTGATGTGTATAAGCGAACCACTTGAAGCTGTGCTTACTAACTATGATGAATTCGAAATTCAAGGCTATGAAGAGGTAGTAGCTGCTCTTTCAGGCATGGGAGGGTATTCAAAGACTCCATTGAATTTGAACATTGATCTAAAAAATTGAGAGAGTCCTCCTGCAAAGCCATCAACAGAAGAACCACCAAATCTAGAGTTGAAAGTACTCCCCTCCCATCTCCGATATGCTTTCTTAGGGGAAATAACACTTTACCGGTGATCATTGCAGCTGACTTGCTTGAATGGCAGGTAAAATTGCTCCTTGAGGTGGTGTGAAGGCATATTAAAGCTATAGGTTGGACTATCGCTGACATAGTGGGCATTCCTCCCGATATTTGTACTCACAAAATTTAGCTTGATAGTGATTGTAAGTTGAGTGTTGAACATCTACATATATTGAATCCACCGATGCAAGAGGTGGTGAAAAAGGAGATAATAAAGTGGTTGGACGCAAGTGTGATCTATCCTATTACGGATAGCAAATGGGTAAGACCGGTACAATGTGTACCGAAAAGGGAGGTATCACAGTAGTCCCAAATGAAAAATGGGAGATTGTATCTATGAGACCGGTGACTGGATGGAGAGTATGCATGGACTACCGAAAGTTCAATTCCTGGACTGAAAATGATCATTTTCCCATGCCTTTCATGGATCAAATGCTTGATCGACTCTCAGAGAGAGGTTGGTACTACTTTTTGGATGGGTATTCCGGTTACAACCAAATCTCCATTCCGCCGGAAGACTAAGAGATAACCACCTTCACATGTCCTTATGGAACGTTTGCCTTTAAAATGATGCCGTTCGGGTTATGTAATGCTCCGACAACATTTTAACGTTGCATGTTATCCATTTTTTCGGACATGGTGGAGGATACAATGGAGGTATTTATGGATAAATTCTCAGTTGTGGGCGACACTTTTGAAGCATGTTTAGCACACTTCAGACAGGTTCTCCAATGATGTGTGGAGACAAACTTGGTCCTAAATTGGGAGAAGTGCCACTTCATTGTTAAGGAGGGTATAGTTCTTGGTCACAAAGTGTCACAAAAGGGGTTGGAGGTTGATAAAGAAAAGATTGAGATAATTAAGAAATTACCACCACCAATTTCAGTGAAGGGTGTTCGTAGTTTCTTGGGACATGCCGGTTCTTACCGGAGGTTCATCAAGGACTTCTTAAAGGTTGCACATCCTCTATGCAAACTCTTAGAGAAGGAGGTGAAATTCCACTTTGGTGACACTTGCATGGTGGCTTTTAAGTGCTTGAAAGAAAAATTGGTCTCCACCCCAGTCATCATTAGCCCCGATTGGTCAGAATCCTTCGAAGTAATGTGTGATGCACGCGGCATGACATTGGGTGTTGTATTGGGGCAAAAATACAACAAACTATTTTACCCTATTTACTATGCAAACAAGACTCTAAACAATGCTTAACGTAACTATATTGTTGCTGAATAAGAGTTACTTGCGGTAGTTTATGCATTTGAGAAGTTCCAGGCATACTTGCTAGGAACTAGAGTGGCTGTTCACACTGATCATGCTGCACTGCGTTATCTAATGGCAAAGAAGGATGCCAAACCAAGATTGATAAAGTGGAAGCTACTATTGTAAGAGTTCGACTTTGAGGTCAAAGATAGGAGAGGTTGTGAAAATCAGGTGGCTGACCACTTATCAAGATTGGAAGGCAAGGAAAATGACGAGCTGGAGATCGACATAAATGAATCTTTCCCCAATGAACAAGTATTCGCGGTAACTCTCAAACAACCTCTTTGGTATGCTGATTTTGCCAATTATGTAGTGTGTGGATTAATGTCGGATGAACTGAACTTCTACCAACAAAAGAGGTTCTTGTTCAATGTTAAGAAGTACTTTTGGGATGAACCATATTTATTCAGAGAGTGTGCATACCATATCATTAGGAGATGTGTTCCGAAAGAGGAAACTATCAAAATTCTCCATGCTTGCCATGCGTCATAGGTTGGGGGTCATCATGGTGGTGTACGTACAACTGCTAAAGTTCTAAAAAGTGGGTACTACTAGCTGTCTCTCTACAAAGATGCCCATGAGTTTGTTAAGAAGTGCACTCAATGTCAGAAACAAGGTGGAGTGTCCAAAAGACATGAGTTGCCTCTTATGCCCATTTTAGAAGTTGAGCTATTTAATGTTTGGGGAATAGATTTCACGGGGCCATTTGTGAGTTCGTTTGGTAATAAGTATATCTTGGTGGCTGTAGATTATGTTTTTAAATAGGTGGAGGTTGTTGCACTTCCAAACAATGAAAGGAAAAGTGTTGTTCAATTCCTGAAATGCTACATCTTTGCGAGATTTGGTACTCCTCGGGCCATTATTAGTGATGGGGGATCCCAATTTTGCAACAAGTGGTTCTCAGCCGCATTGAGTAAGTATGGAGTGAAACACAAAGTAGCAACTCTATATCATCCCCAAACGAGTGGTCAAGTTGAAGTGTCAAACTGGGAGATCAAAACCATCTTGGCAAAGACAGTGAACGCTAATAGGACTGATTGGTCTCGAAAGCTTGATGATGCACTATGGGCGTATCGTACCGCATATAAAACACCAATTGGTATGTCTCTGTATCAGCTCTTTTTTGGTAAGTCTTGCCAACCTACTAGTTGAATTGGAACACAAAGCATTGTGGGCATTGAAAGCTCTAAATCTGGACAGGACAAAGACTTCAAAAGATAGAGTAGAGCAGTTAAATGAGTTGGACTAATTCAGGTTCAAATCTTATGAAAGCTTGGCCCTTTACAAGGAAAAAATGAAGAAATGGCATGATGCTAAAATCCTTAAGAGGGAGTTCAGAGTGGGAGATTGGGTGTTACTATACAACTCTTGACTTAGACTCTTTCCAGGAAAGCTCAAGTCCAAATGGTCAGGACCATTTAGAGTGACACGAGTGTTCACAAATGGTGCCATCGAAGTTGAAGGTCAAGAAGGACCTTCATTTAAGGTGAATGGGAAATGCTTGAAGTTATACTTTGGCGAGTATCAAGAGATTTCTCTGATTAAGGTGGTGTACCTGGAAGATGTTTGAGAGCATTTTCACGTCATGCCACGACGTTAAATAAGGCGCTTCTTGGGAGGCAACCCAAGTGTTAGTGTTTTATATAATATATGTTGATTTTACAGGTGAAGGAGATTATGGGAGAAGAAGATGCTATTGGCCGATCGTCGAACCCGTTCGGCGAGCACGACTTAGTTCGCCTTACGGATCTCAAAGAAGGGGTTGAGATTCTGGAATATTAATTAGGAGACTTGCATCACTCGGCGAATCGCCGATGTGCTTAGACGACCTAATTTTTCTCGCCTTTTCTACTTCAGCGATAGCAGCGTAACTCAATGATTGTTCGGCGAGGTTCAAAGTCCATTATGCGATTCGCCAACCTGTTCGGCGACCTCCTGCACCTATGCCAATTTTCCCTTTCTGAGAGTGTCACCCACTAGAAATAAGGGCGATACTCAGCTCCTTGGGCGCGTCGCCGAAGCATTCCGCGATTGGTTCATTATATCGCCAACTGGGCGCTTAGTGAAGATTCCTCGTCACTTTGCTCTGCATATTTACATACTAAAATTTTATCTTTATTTACTAGTTTTTATTGTTAATCTTGTTTTATTTGCGGGAGTGTCCTTTCTCTACTCACATTGAGGACAATGTTGATTGCTTTTGGTGTGGGTGTGTGCTCTTGGTCAGTAAATATTCCTCTGTGTTCTTGGACCCTTCTGGACCTATTTTTGCCACCTCTTGATTTAGTTTAATTTGAGTGTCGGTTGCGATCAATACGAATGACTTGAATGGTGCTCTAAATCGAACAAATATGAATGCATGGCTAAGATGAGGTCAAAAGAAGTTGCATAAGGAATATGTGAACTTTTTGCATCTTGTTGTGACTAACCGATTGTCGAATTAAGTCTGTTGTGATGAACATTGCACACTAGAGAAAGTGTGGAGTCTTGTTTGATATTGGTGCCAATGCTTTGTGTGATGAGCTTACCGTGAACCATGTGTGACGATGCCTAGAATTTTCCTCGTTGGTCCGATTGACTTAGTGAGGCAATCTCTTGAAATGATCTTAGGCAACTCTGAAGAGTGAAACAATCTGACATTATACCTCTTTTGTGGCCAACCTTGTGAGTGTGTGATATTTGCTTGAACACCCTTTGAGCCTTACCTTTTTTTTCTTGGAAGAAACTTGATGCAAATTGTGACCCTTCTTTATCCATTACCCATAATCCTCATGGTTTGTGGTTTGTTTGAATAGCCAACTTATGCTAAGTTGGGGGTGTGGTGAAAAGAGAAGGTAAATAAGGAAATGCAAAAAGGTCCCCCTTTGAGCTATGATTGTGAAAAATATGGACCCCTCCATACAAAAAAAAAATGAAAAATTTGTGGAATAAAATTGTGAAAATGCAAAAAGAAATGGGGTATTCAATAGTCCATGGAAAGTGAATAAATGGGGTGAATTTTGAGCATGAGTTTCATACCGCATTTCATGAGGATAACATCCACTAAGCCTAAATGACCATACCTTTACACTCAACCCCGTTACAAGCCTTTAAAAGACCTTTTTTTTTTATCTTGAGTGAGTTGAAACAAGTGTTGATTGGAAAATAAGGGAAAACCTATGGGTGAAATCATGCATTGTGTTTATCTTTGTGAGTGTGAGAGTTGTATGTGATTCCAGAACAATAAATTGTTGAGCCATTGTCTGTGAATATGGAATCATTCTTTGTGTAAGGGCATTTGAGCACCTTTGTTGAGCTTGAGCTTGCATTTGAAGCAAATATTGTGAACTTGAGAATCTTTGATAATGGTGAGTCACAACTTGAATCTTTGAGTGCACAATTGATTCTTGCATGAGTAAGTTGAGTCTTTTTGTGTGCATTCATGATTGAGTCTTACGTAGCACTATTTGATACATTCTTTTTGAACTGTTGAACTTGAGTTTTACTTGAGGACAAGCAAAAGTTTAAGTTGGGGTGTTGATGAGTCCTAGGTTTGGACTCATTTAAGGCTTCAATTGGATAGATTTAGTGTCTTCAAATGCTTAATTTGTGCAAATAACTGATGTAAAATCCTTGATTTCCAAGTATTTGGATTAAGGAACAAAGCATGGATACTAATTTGCAAAAAAGGAACGAAGCGAGCTGAGAGAACGAAGTAATGAAGGCCTGCTGATCGCCAACGTCACTCGGCGACTAGCCAAATTTCCATTTTACCGCCCAAAGTTACAAATTGCTGGGGCTGAATTAGGGGTAGCTTCGGCGAGCAGTAGTTCCATTCGGCGTGTCGTTGATCGCTTCGGCAATGAATGACCAAGTCACCAAAAGTACTGATGGACATCTAGATAAGTGCTGATGCGCGATGTTAAAGGAAAAAGGGCTCATCGAGGAATCACTCGACGATCGCGATCTTGCTCACCTAAAATTACAGTGGTTGGACTGAGAAGCGGTGAGAAATGAAGGCGAGATGAAGGGAAATCGGTGAGTCGCCGAACGGTCGGCGAAACCCGACTTACCTAGCCGATTGGTCCCAAACAGACACACATCAGACTTGCATAAATTGATTTTTGCAAGACCGAGAAGGCATTCAGAAAATGCGAAAAACAAAAGATTGAGTGAAAAAACACTACTGGAGGCGATTTTCTAGTGCTATTAGGGGAGACTTTCTTTGAGGTTTTGCAATAGAGGAAATTTCTAGTCAACTTTAACTTTCAATTGTCGTTTTTACCCAGCTATGGAAAATATGGCAGATGTTGATTTTCCTCTTTTTGCTTTGATTGGCTAAAACCCTCTCCTTGGGGTTTTGACCATGTGACCAATTGTTGATCTTTACTAAGTGGGTGTCATTGATTTGGGAATAATGGTGTTAATTTGAAGTGGGTCTGAATTGCTGCTACATTTTGAGATCGTCTTGCATGATTAGTGTAACAAGTTCAGCATTTTGTGCTTGCTCGAAAGAGAAGTGCAAAGACAAAGTAGCAAATTTAGCATCCTTAGTAGTGGGTCACCATGATTTCAGCTTGAGAAAGTGAAACATGGGATCTATCCTTTGTATCTAGCTCGAGAGAGTGGATTTGATGAGGACGAGGGCTGGGCATTTTCCGAATAGTGTTGAAGTTCGAAAGAATTTGAGAAAGATAAGGTAATTGTTCGAGAGAAAATTGCTTTACATATAATCTGACCTACCCACGACAATTTATCCCATGGTGAGCATCGATGTTCATCCTGTAAGTTAAATTCAATAATTGGTTGGTCAATTCCTCAAGTGTTACCTCAATTTTTAATCATTTCGTGTTAAGTGTTAAATTGGATTGATAATTACAACCTGAAATTTGAAGCTTAAACCAAAAAGGTGCAGCTAATCTTCAGCTGAAGAGATTGTTGTCAAACTTTCATAATTGAATTCAAAGGAAAAGCTACTCTCAGTGGGATCGACCCCAACTCATTTATTTAGGTTTTTTACTAACTAACAAATGTTGACACTTAGAACTGGATGAAGTGTCCTTGAAACGTTAATCACGAATCGACGATTTGTTTCACCAAATAAAGGTATGTAAGTTTTCATAGTGTTTAGTTCGTTCACCCACACACCAATCATGTAAATTCCATCCGTAATTTCGTTCTTGAGGTTGAATGATTTCAATTCTTGATGGATGTTCTTGATGTTTTGTCCTTCATGCGTTGTTTTTGGAGTTTGATGAGTTCTTGAGGAGAGGATTTCGATTTTGACAGTTGTTTTTGAGGAAAAATGAGTAGATTCTCGTGTACTTGTATTGGGTAATTGAATATAAAGAAAATTTGAGGAAAATAATCATTTCTAGGCGAGTTAGGGTCCGAAAACGAGAAGAAAAATTCATCGAATAATTCTAGGGGAGGGGTGGCGTGATGCGCCACTGATACTCCATGAGGGCTGGCGCGTCACACCTGCAGTGCACCAAAAAGTGTCCTCTGAAGCTTAGGGGCTGGCGCGTCGAGCCAGCAGTGCGCCATGTCGGCAGCCCCCACCCACTTTTTAGTTGTTTGCTCCGTCTAAGTTCTTTTAAAGTGTACCTTCACTCCTTTCTGATTCTAACTACTCTAAACTACATCTAAACATTGAGAGATCCTTCATAACATGAATAATAACCCTTGAATTCATAATTCAAATTCAAGGTAGAGTTAAGAGTAAAGTCTTGAGAGTTCTTTCAGGTCATTTTGAGAAGTCTTTTACAATCCTTTAAAAATTTGTTTTAAGACTTGAGTATGAGGATGAGAAGAATTGAGTTTCATTTTTCAAAATGAATATATGGGGATTAAGTATTCCCGAGATTAATTGTTTTTACATTTAAAATGAGGGGAAACATCGATTTCGAAATGAGTTCATGAGGAGTTTTGAGTACTATGTCTTTTAAGAGAAACTTTTTGAGTAATAATCTCAAAGTTTGAGGATGAGGAAATGTTTTAAACATATGAGCTGAGTTATATTATTGGTAGTAGTATTGAGCTCGATATGGGAACGAGTTCAAACAACTCAAAGTTCTCATAAACCATGTAGCAAACATGGATAGAAAGGGTCATACTTTTTATATGATTCCTTGTTATTTTTTAAGCATAGTTTAGTGGATCCATTTAGTTAAGCATGTCTTATAATCCGAAAAGGTATAGGACAGTTCTTGCAGCATGGGCAAGTAGTTGTATCATCACATAGCTTATAGTAATGGTTGTAGGTTAGAGAATCTCCCAAATAAGATTTATTATTGTATTTTTGAATACATTGAGTTGTTATCTACTGTTTTAAATGTTTTATATAAACTGCATCTTTATTGTTGTTTTTATACTTTATTGAGTTGAGTATCCATGAGTTGAGTATGTTTCCTTCTTTCCAAGTTCAAGCTTTTATGTTATGTTCAGTGTCCCCCTTACGTGCTCGTACATTCAATGTACTAATGTTATTTGGCCTGCATCATTTCATGTTGCAGATATAGGAGATCAGGGTCATCAACAAGCACTTCGTTGATACCACATCAGTTCGAGTTAGCTTTGGTGAGCCTCCTTTCTTCGGAGGATTTTATTTACTTTTCAGTATTGTTAGGATGTCGTGGGTCTTGTACCGACTTCCATCTTTGTTATTTAGAGGCTTCATAGATAGATAATAGAGTTTGGGGAGTCTGTTTCGTTTTCTTCTATTAAATGTTTTAAAGACTTGAGTTGCCTATTTCTTGCTAGTTGAATATTCTATCATATTCTTAATTAATTATTTGAGACATATTAGTTAAAGACTTACATTTGAGTTCATCTTGTATTGAGTAAGTCTACTGCTGAGAGTTGAGCCAGGACAAGGGTTCGCTTGAGGCCATAAATAATTCTCGAGTGCCAAACACATTTAGGGTGTAGGCTCGGGGTGTGAAAAACTTGGTATCTAATGAGTTTGAGATTCGGACTCATTTAGGGCTTTGTTTATATAGTATTAGTGTCCTCAAATGCTTAATTTGTGCCAATAACTGATGTAAAGCCCTTGAATTTGAGGTATATGGATTGAGTAACAAAGCAAGGACACTAACAAGAAAATAGGAACAAAACAGGCTGAAAGGGTGAAGAAATGCAGCCTGGTGATCGCCAAGTTCACTTGGCGAATCGCCGAATGACTATCTGACCGCCTAAAGTTCCAGTGTGCCAAGCCTTGAGGGAAGAAACCAAGTTGGTGAGAGAAATGAGCAGTCGACGGATCACCGAGTAGTTCCGTGATGCAGTGCTAGATCGCCAAAGTTACAGACCTTGAGGATGCTGAATGCCAAGGCAGAAGGGCGATGGAAGTGACCAAAGGGCGGCTCGCCAAGTGGTTCAGCGAGCCCGACTTACTTCGCCGAGTGACTCTTCGCAGCACATTTTTGGTGACTATAAATACATTTTTGAACATTTAGTGTAGTATCAATTGTTAATCAATTACTCTTTAGAAGAATCTATTTTTGAAGATTTTGAGCATCTGGAGAGTTTTTCTCTAGTTTTTCCTTAGCTTTGACGGATTGAAGAAATTCACTTTTGAGATATTGGAAGTGGGTGTTTGAGATTCATCTATTTGGAACATTGTAAAGATGAAATCACTCTTGCCCAGTTGATGCACACTCAATTTGGTAATTATTTTTCCTTTTTATAACGGCTAGCTAAAACCCCAATTCTTAGGGTGTGATTATGGGCTGATTTAGCTTAAGGGTGTTGCTAATTGTTAGTTTAAATGCTACGATAAGTGAGTTTAATCATTAATTGTGGTTAATTTAAGAATTGTAGTTGCAAATGCAGTTCTACCTTTGTGTTCTTAACTTGCTCGAAAGAGAGGTTTTAGAACTAAGGTTTTTGATTGATGGCTTGTGGGTATTGGGTTGACATGGGTTCAGCTCGAGAGAGTGAATCCTAAAACCTTTCCCACACATTCAGCTCGAGAGAGTGAATGGAATAAGGTGTGGATTGCTCTTATTTCACATGCTTGTTGATGTTCGAGAGAAATCAACTTGATTTAGGGTAAATTGTTCGAGAGAAAGTTTACCTCCTCTATAGCCTAGCCTAGTCACTAATATCTTGATATTTTCTAATAATTGCAATTACCCATATGTCTACATTAGCCTATAATCGATCACATCCCAAGAACCCGCCTCATTATTGCTATTCCATATTGTTTGTGACTGTTGTTCGTAGTTGATAATCAAAACGAAAACCCCCCATTTGACATTCGTGTCACCCCCTATTTGAATGATGTTTTTATTCGATAATTTTTATTCTTATGACTGATTTGACCATGTTCATACTTCCCAATTGAATCTGAAACACGTATCGGTCCCTGTGGGATTCGACCCCAACTCATTTAGTTGGGTTTTGTACTGATTAATGACCGTTGACACTTAGAATTGGATGAAGTGTCTTTGAAACGTTAATCAGTATCAGAGCATAGAGTTCAAGAGTCCTAGGGTATCTATGAAGCCGTGTGTGTAAAGTCCTAGTTATCGGTGCGAAGCGAGCCTCATCTATAATTGGGAGGCTGCGACATTTAAGAACTATCTCACTTCTTTCATACTCTTTTCGTGCGATAGAGTTCACCTCTATAACATTTCTTTCTAATTCCTACTTGCGCGTATCTTTCAGATAATGGCTCCACGAAGAGTTGTTTGAGGTTGTCCTGCTAGGAGGAATGTTGATCCACAGGATCAAGGGGTCCCTAATGCACCAGAAGTGCAACCCAAGGAGAGGTTACTAATGCTAAATTTCGGGATGCTATCCGGATGTTGAGTCAAGTTGTGGCCAATCAAGCTGGTCCACAAAGAGCGGTTCAATTGGATGTGGTTGATACATCCAGGATCGGTGAGTTCTTAAAGATGAATCTTCCAGACGTCACCAGTTCAACTATCACTGAGGATCCGGAAAACTTTGTGGAAGAGTTGCAGAAAGTGTTTGTGGTGATGCATGTTGCAGATGCTGAGTGTGAGCTAGATGCATACCAACTGAATGGTGTTGCTATGACCAATGGAAGAAGAGTAGAGCTAAGGGTGCACCAATTATGAGCTGGGTTGTGTTTGAAGAGACCTTCTTGGGATGTTTCTTTCCCCATGAGCTGAGGGAGGCGAAGGTAAGAGAATTCCTTAACTTGAAACAGGAATCCATGAGTGTGGATGAGTATAGCCTCAAGTTCACTAACTTTCCCGTTATGCTCTAGAAATGGTTGCTGATATGAGGAGCAGGATGAGCTTGCTTGTGTCTGAGTTGTCTCGCTTGTCAAGTAAGGAGGGCAAAGCAGCTATGCTGATAGGAGACATGGCAACAACGAGGATTATGATCCATGTGCAATAGGTTGAGGAGGATAAGATGAGAGATAGAGAAGAGTTTCGGAACAAGAAGGCAAACACAATAGGAAATGAGTCCAAGCAGCAGAAGAGCAATGTGAACCGATCATTTTTTCAGCAAAAGCCAAAATTGACCTGCTCCATCATTTGCTAGTGCACCTGCACGAAGGAACAAATGTGAGTTTAAGAATTAGAATTCTCAGAACTTTAGAGCTAGACCTGCAAAATCCTAAGGTAGTGTGGCACATGGAGGTAATTGGACTCCTGCATGTGCTTAGTGTGTTAGGAACCACCCAGGAGTGTATCGTAATGGCTCTACTAGTTGCTTCAAGTGTGGCCAGAATGGACACTTCATGAGAGAGTGACATAAGAATAGGGTGGTGTTTGAAGAGGCCTTCTTGGGATGTTTCTTTCTCCATGAGCTGAGGGAGGCGAAGGTAAGAGAATTCCTTAACTTGAAGCAGGAATCCATGAGTGTGCATGAGTATAGCCTCAAGTTCACTCAACTTTCCTATTATGCTCTGGAAATGGTTGCTGATATGAGGAGCAAGATGAGCTTGTTTTTGTCTAGGTTGTCTCGCTTGTCAAGTAAGGAGGGCAAGGCAGCTATGCTGATAGGAGACATGGCCACAACAAAGATTATGATCCATGTGGAACAGGTTAAGGAGGATAAGCTGAGAGATTGAGAAGTGTTCCTGAACAAGAAGGCTAATACAATAGGAAATGAGTCCGAGCAGCAGAAGAGTAGTGCGAATCAATCATTTTTTCAGCAAAAGCCAAAATTGACCTGCTCCATCATTTGCTAATGCACATACACCAAGGAACAAATGTGAGTTTATGAATCAGAATTCTCAGAACTTTAGAGCTAGACCTGCAAAATCCCAAGGTAGTGTGGCACATGGAGGTAATTGGACTCCTGCATGTGCTTAGTGTGTTAGGAACCACCCAGGAGTGTGTCGTAATGGCTCCACTGGTTGCTTCAAGTGTGGCCAGAATGGACACTTCATGAGAGAGTGACCTAAGAATAGGGTTGTGTTTGAAGAGGCCATCTTGGGATGTTTATTTCTACATGAGCTGAGGGAGGCGAAGGTAAGAGAATTCCTTAACTTGAAGCAGGAATCCATGAGTGTGCATGAGTATAGCCTCAAGTTCACTCAACTTTCCCATTATGCTCTGGAAATGGTTGCTGATATAAGGAGCAGGATGAGCTTGTTTGTGTCTGGGTTGCCTCGCTTGTCTAATAAGGAGGGCAAGGCAGCTATGCTGATAGGAGACATGGACACAACAAAGATTATGATCCATGTGCAACAGGTTGAGGAGGATAAGCTGAGAGATAGAGAAGAGTTTCGGAAAAAGAAGGCTAACACAATAGGAAATGAGTCCGAGCAGCAGAAGAGCAATGCGAACCGATCATTTTTTCAGCAAAAGCCAAAATTGACCTGCTCCATCATTTGCTAGTGCACATGCACCAAGGAACAAATGTGAGTTTAAGAATCAGAATTCTCAGAACTTTAGAGCTAGACCTGCAAAATCCCAAGGTAGTGTGGCACATGGAGGTAATTGGACTCCTGCATGTGCTTAGTGTGTTAGGAACCACCCAGGAGTGTGTCGTGATGGCTCCACTGGTTGCTTCAAGTGTGGCCAGAATGGCCACTTCACGAGAGAGTGACCTAAGAACAGGAAGGGTAGTGGTAATGGGGGCAATAGAGCCCAATCTTCTTCAGTGGCTCCGCCAGACAGAGCTGCACCTAGAGGAGCTACTTCAGGGACATGCGGAGGGGTTAACCGTCTATATGCTATCACCAGTCGCCAAGAGTAAGAGAGTCACCAGATGTTGTCACTGGTATGATCAAAGTCTTTACTTTTGATGTATATGTATTGCTAGATCTAGGTGCGTGTCTATATTTTGTGTCTCCATACATGTCTATGAATTTTGATATTCTTCCTGAGAAACTTCTTGTGCCCTTCAGTGTTTCCATACCTATTGGTGAGTTTATTTTAGCTGAGAGAGTTTATCGTGATTATACTATTTCTATCAATCACAAGGACACCATGGCTAACTTAGTTGAGCTAGATATGGTGGACTTCGATGTTATTCTAGGTATGGAATAGCTTTATGCTTGTTATGCCTCAGTTGATTGTAGAACTCGAGTAGTTAAGTTCCAGTTTCCTAATGAGATAGTTATTGAGTGGAGGAGTAGTTCAACAGTGTCTAAGGGTCATTTTATTTTGTACCTTAAGGCGATAAGTTAGTTTCAAAGGGGTGCATCTATCACTTAGTCCTAGTTAATGACTCTAGTGTTGAGACATCACCTATTTAGTCAGTTCCAGTGGTGAGTGAGTTTCTAGAGGTTTTTCTAGATGATCTTCCCAGAGTCCCTTCTGAGAGAGAAATAGACTTCGGTATAGATATTCTTCCTGATATTCCACCATATAGAATGGCTCTAGCTGAGATGAAAGGGTTAAAAGAGCAGTTGAAAGAACTTCTTGATAAAGGTTTCATTCGACTTGTCTCTCACCTTGGGGCACTTCGATCTTTTGTGAGGAAGAAATATGTTTCTCTTAGGATGTGTATTGATTACCGCCAATTGAACAAGGTTACCATAAAGAATATGTATCCCTTTCCGAGAACTGATGATCTTATCGATCAACTTCAGGGTGCCACCTATTTTTCTAAGTTAGACCTCAAATCGGGCTATCAGCAGTTGAGAGTAAGAGAGAGTGTTATTCCAAAGACAACTTTCAGGATCTGCTATGGTCATTATGAGTTTCTAGTCATGTCTTTTGGTTTGACTAATGCTGCTGCAGCGTTCATGGACCTTACGAACAAAGTGTTTCAGCCTTATCTTGATATGTTTTTTATCGTATTCATTGATGACATTCCAATTTATTCGAGGAATGAGGAAGATCATGCTAGTCATCTCAGAGTAGTTCTTTAAACTCTTAGAGATAGAGACTTGTATGCCAAATCTTCCAAGTGTGAGTTTTGGCTTCAGTCAGTGGCATTCTTATCTTCTAAGTGTGAGTTTTGGCTTCAGTCTGTGGAATTCTTAGGCCACATTGTTTCTGGTGATGGGACTCGAGTTGACACTCAAAATATTGAGGCAATGCAAAACTGGCCTAGACCCACATCTCCAACTGATATTAGGAGTTTCTTGGAATTGGCTAGTTATAAGAGGTTTGTCGAGGGGTTCTCATCTATTTCATTCCCATTGACTAAGTTGACTTAGAGGACAACAAAGTTTCAATGGTTTGAAGCTTGTGAGAAGAGCTTCAAGGAATTGATAACTAGGTTGACTCCTGCCCTAGTCTTGACCTTACCAGAAGGTACATAAGGCTTTGTTGTGCATTGTGATGCGTCCAGAGTTGGAATGGGTTGTATATTGATGTAGAATGGCAAGGGTATATCTTATGCCTCTAGACAGCTTAAGATTCACGAGATGAATTACCTAACCCATCATCTAGAGTTGGCTGTTGTAGTATTCACTTTGAAAATGTGGCGCCACTATCTTTATGGTGTTCATGTAGATGTGTTCACCGATCACAAGAGTCTTCAGTATGTATTCAGTAAGAAAAAGCTTAATATCAGACAAAGGAAGTGATTGGAGTTACTCAAGGATTAAGCCATCAATATTCTCAATCGCCTAGGTAAAGCTAATGTTGTTGCTGATGCTTTGAACATGTTATCTATGGGTAATACTTCCTATATTAAGGAAGGCAATAAAGAATTAGCCACAGATGTTCGTAGACTTGCGCGATTGGGAGTTCAGTTAATGGATTCCAATGAAGAAGGAGTGGTGGTTATGAATGGGGCTGAATCATCCCTAGTGTCCGAAGTGAAAGAGAAATAAGATAAAGACCATGTTTTGCTTGAATTGAAAGCAAATGTTCATAAGCAGAAAGTAATGGCTTTTGAATAAGATGGAGATGGTGTATTGCGGTACCAAGGTAGATTGTGTGTACCAAAGGTGGATGAACTCCAAGAGACGATCATATCTCTAGATACTCTATCCATCCGGGCTCCACAAAGATGTATCGTTACTTGAGAGAAGTCTATTGGTGGAGTAGTATGAAGAGGTGTATTGTAGAGTTCGTTGCTAAGTGCCCAAATTGCTAACATGTCAACGTAGAGCACTAGAGGCCTGATGGTATGGCTGAGAACATAGATCTTCTAGAATGGAAGTGGGAGATGGTTGATGAGTCCTAGATTTAAAACCATTTAGGGATTTATTTGTGTAGATTTAGTGTCCTCAAATGCTTATTTTGCGCAAATAACTAATGCAAAACCCTTGATTTCCATGTACATGGATTGAGGAACAAAACATGGACACTAACTTGCAAAAAGGGAACAAAGTGAGCTGAAAGAACAAAGAAATGAAAGCCTGGTGATCGCCAAGTCTATTTGGCGAGTTGCTGAATGGCCTCTTGACCGCCTAAAGTTTCAGTATGCCAAGCCCTGAAGGACAAAACCAAGTTGGCGAGAGAAAAGAGCAGTCGGTGGATCGCCGAACGGTTCTGCGATGTAGTGTTGGATTGCCCAAAGTTACAGAACTTGAGGAAGCTGAAGGCTAAAGGAAGAAAGGTGAAGACATTGACCAAAGGGCGGATCACCGAGCTGATAGGTGGGCCCGACTTACTGCGCCGAATCACCCTTCGCAGCATATTGTTGGCAACTATAAATACATTTTCAAACATTAAGTTTAGTATCAAATTTTATTCTGAACATTTCATTAGAGTAATTTTTGAGTTTGAACTCTGAGTATTGAGACAAGTTTTTCCTTAGCTTTGAAGAATTGAGGTTTTTCACTTTTGAGAAATTGGAAGTGGGCTTTTGAGATTCTTCAATTTGGACCTTTGTAAAGATGAAATTAATCTTACCTAGTTGATGGAAATTCAATTTGGTAATGATTTTTATATTTTTATGATGTCTAGCTAAAACCCCAATTCTTGAGGTGTGATTATGTGATTATAGGCTGATTTAGCTTATGGGTATTGCTAATTGTTAGTTTAAATGCTTTTTAGAAGTAATTTCAATCATTAATTGTGGTTTAATCTAAAGAATTGTAGTTGCAAATGCAGTTCTACCTTCGTGTTTTTAGCTTGCTCGAGAGAGGTTTTAAAACCAAGATTATTGATTGATTGGCTATGGGGTATTGGGTTGTCATGGGTTGAGCTCGAGAGAGTGAATCCTAATCCCTTTTCCACACATTTAAATCAAGAGAGTGAATGGACTAAGGCATAGGCTGTTCTTATTTTGCATGCTTGTCGATGTTCGAGAGAAATCGACTTGATTCAGGGTAAATTATTCTAGAGAATGTTTATCCTTTCTAAATTCTGGCTTACTCACTAATTTACAGATATTTCCTAACAGTTTCAATTACCCATTTGTCTATATTAGCCTATAAACAAATCAAATCCCAAGAACCCGTCTCATTATTGCTATTTTCGTATTGTTTTGCTGCTGCTGTAGTTTATAATTAAAACCAAAACCCCCCATTTGACATTCATGTCACCCCTTAATTTGAGTTATGTTTTTATTTGTTAATGTCTATTACTTTGGCTGATTTGAACATATTTGTACTTTCCTATTGAATCTTAAACACATACCACTCCCTGTGGGATTCAACCCCAACTCATTTAGTTGGGTAATATCGTGACTAACGATCGTTGACTCTTAGAACTGTATTACGTGTCTTTGATATCGTTATTCAATCAATGATCAATATGGATTTTATTACTGGTTTATTGCGGGCTCGCAGGCAACATGATTTGATTTGGGTGATTGTAGATCGGATGACTAAATCATCCTATTTCTTGCCGGTAAAGACTACCTATGCAATAGAGGATTATGCCTGATTATATATTCAAGAGATAGTCAGACTTCATGGAGTTCTGGTGTCCATCATTTCAGATAGAGGTGCACAATTCACCGCACAATTCTAGAAGTCTTTCCAGAAAGGTTTGGGCTCAAAGGTAAATTTGAGTACTGCTTTCTATCCTCAGACTGATGGACAAGCAGAGCGCACGATTCAGACTTTGGAGGATACGTTGAGGGATTGTGTGATCGATTTCAAAGGTAATTGAGATGATTACTTGCCTCTAATTGAGTTTGGTTACAACAACAATTATCACTCTAGCATCCAGATGAATCCTTATGAGGCTCTTTATGGGAGAGGATTTAGATCTCCTATTGGATGGTTTTAGGTTGGTGAAGGTGGGTTGATAGGACTGACTTGGTCCATCAAGCTATGGAGAAAGTGAAGATCATTCATGAAAGGTTAAAAACAACGCTAAGTCATCAGAAATCCTATACTAATGTTAGAAGAAGAGACTTGGAGTTTGAGGTGGACGATTGGGTTTATTTGAAGCTTTCACCCATGAAGGGTGTTATGAGGTTTGGTAAGAAGGGAAAGCTTAGTCCCCGGTATATTGGTCCTTACAAGATATCCAAAAGTATTGGTAATGTAGCCTATGAGTTGGAGCTACCGCCAAAGTTAGTTACAGTCCATCCGGTATTCCACATTTCAATGTTGAAGAAATGTATGGGCGATCTTTCACTTATTATACCTACTGAAAATATTGGTATTAAGGACGACCTATCTTTTAGGGAGATCCCCGGTGAGATACTTGATCGTCAGGTTCACAAGTTGATTACCAAGAAGGTAGCATCAGTCAAGGTCTTATAAAGGAACCAGTTGGTTGAGGAAGCTTCTTGGGAGGCTGAGGAGGACATCAAGAAGAGATACCCACATCTCTATTCATCCGGAGAAGCTTTAAACCAAGGTACTAGTTCTTTTCTTGGTACTCTTTAGGTTGAAATATTGACTTATAATTTATTGCTTGTGAGGTATTTCTGTTGGGTGTAGATGTTTCCACCCTCATTTCTACTTAGGGTAATCTCATTCGAGTATGAATGTTTCAAAGGGGGAGATATTGTAATATCCCGCCTTAGAAAGAGTTAAATTTAGAAAGAACTAATTTGGAAAGAGCTAATTTGAGATTTGTTCAAGTTAAGATTAAGTTGTGTTTTGGGTCAAATTCAAACGACCATAACTTTCAATACAAGATGAGTTAGGTGGCCCATATGATATCAAATGAAAGGACTTTGAATCTTCTTTCCAACATCGCCAAGTTTGCTAAATTCAAAGTTCGGATGAGGGAGATATGCTCATTTGAGTTCAGTCTATCCAATTAAGAAAATTTACCCAAAAATTGATGAGGGGTATTTTGGTCTTTTCTTTACACTATCAGCTTTAAACGTTTCTAGTATTATTTTAGGGGTCTAAACTGATTTGGATCAGTTTTCACAAATCCTAAAATACGCTTAGGATTTTAGAGAGAAGTTCAAGAGGAGGAAACAAAGGAGAAGTTCAAGCGTTTGCCAAAATTTCTTGTGAATCGAGGATTTGTTTCGCCAAATTTTGGTATGTAAGTTTTCATAGTGTTGGGTTCGTTCATCCATATGCCAATCATGTAAATTCCATCTGTAATTTTCTTCTTGAGGTTGAATGATTTGAATTCTTGATAGGTGTTCTTAAGGTTTTGTCCTTCATGCTTTGTTTATGGAGTTTGATGAGTTCTTGAGGTGAGGATTTCGATTTTGAGAGTTATTCTTGAGGAAAAATGAATAGATTCTTGTGTACTTGGATTGGGTAAAAATAATCTATGGAAAATTTGAGGAAAACAATTGATTGTAGGCGAGTTAGCGTTAGAAAACGAGAAGAAAAATTTGTCGGATTGTTCTGGGAGAGGGGTGGCACGACGCACCACTCATGCGCCAGGAGGGCTGGCGCGCCATTCCTACAGTGTGCCAAAAAGATCCCTTTGAAGTTTAGGGGCTGGTGCCCCGCAACATCAGCGCGCCAGGGTCGCTGCCCCCACCTTCTTTTCAATCGTTTGCTCCGTCTAGGTTCTTTTAAAGAGTACCTTCACTCCTTTTTGATTCTAACTACTCTAAACTACATAGAAACATCGAGAGATCCTTCATAATATGAATCATAACCCTTGAATTCATAATTCATAATTCAAATTCAAGGTAAAGTTAAGAGTAAAGTCTTGAGAGTTCTTTCGAGTCATTTTGAGAAGTCTTTTACAATCTTTTAAAACTTGTTTTAAGACTTGAGTACTTAAGTATGAGGATGAGGAGAGCTGAGTTTCATTCTTCAAAATGAATATATGGGAACTAAGTATTCCCAAAAGTAATTTTTTTTACATTTAAAATGAGGGGAAACATCGATTTCCAAATGAGTTCATGAGGAGTTTTGAGTACTTTCTCTTTTAAGAGAACTTTTGAGTAATAATCTCAAAGTTTGAGGATGGGAAATGTTTTTAGACATATGGGTTAAGTTATATTATTGGGAGTAGTATTGAGCCACGATATGGGGACGTGTTCAAACAACTCAAAGTCCTCATAAACCATGTAGCCAACGTGGGTAGAGAATGATCATTCTTTTGAGATGATTTTTTATTATGTTTTAGCATAGCTTAGTGGATCCACTTAGTTGAGGATGTCTTATACTCTGGCAAGGTATATTACAGTTCTGGCAGCGTGGGTGAGACGGTGTATCATCAAATAACTCATACTGATGGTTATCGGTTAGAGAATCTCCTAAATAAGAGTTATTATTGTATTTTTAAATACATTGAGTTGTTATCAACTGTTTTAAATGCTTTATATAAACTGCATCTTTATTGTTGTTTTTATACTGTATTAAGTTGAGTATCCATGCGTTGAGGTTGAGTTGAGTAGAGTTGAGGTGAGTATGTTTCCTTCTTTCCAAGTTCAAGCTTTTACGTTATGTTCAATGTTCCCCTTACATACTCGTATATTCAATGTATTGGTGCCATTTGGCCTGCATCGTTTAATAATGCAGATATAGGAGATCAGGGTCATCAACAGACGCTTCGTTGATACCATAGCAATTCGAGTTAGCTTTGGTTAGCCTCCTTGCTTCCGGAGGATTCCATTTACTTTTCAATTTTGTTAGGAAGTCGTGAGTATTGTTCCAACTTCCATCTTTGTCATTTATAGGATTCATAGATAGACAGTAGAGTTTGAGAAGTCAATTTCGTTTTCTTTTGTTAAATGTTTTAAAGACTTGAGTTGAATATTTCTGGATAGTTGTATATTCTATCATATTCTGAGTTAATTATTTGAGACTTTTGAGTTAAAGCTTTACATTTGAGTTCATCTTGAATTAAGTCTTCCACTGAGAGTTGAGCCAGGCAAAGGGTTCGCTTGGGGCTAGAAATGGTTATCGAGTCCCGGCCACGTCCAAGGTGTAGGCTCGGGGTGTGACACACATGTCCCTTATTGTGAATACAATTAATTTTAATTTTATTTTTAAAAATATAATCCATATAGGTATATTTAATACTCCTCACACATTATTTTTTTACTTTTTTTGTTTCAATAACTAATTTAAATTTATTATTTTGATGGTCAATTTTATTTATGTTTCACTAATTTTCTTGTAAAATTTATTATAGATGACCCGATTTTTTTTTCAAACAAATAAATTAAATTACAATATAGCCGAACAAATAGTTTTAAATAGCCACAAAAAATTAGTTTTAAATTTTTTCTTTACACTAAAGAATGAAAGAAGAAAATAAAATAAGAATAAGAAACTCAAATAATGATATATACCCTAACCCGCCCTATTGGCATCCCTAATCATATATACCCCTACACTAAAAGTCAAAAATATAAATTTAAAACTAACTTTTTCACTTCTGTTAAATGAATGGTATATGTGAGCTCATTTTGTAACATAATGGTACATGTGAGCCGTTTGTATAACGGTAAAGGTATATATGAGTCACTTTTATAACAAGGAGCATATCAATTCTAAATGACAAAGTTGAGGGATATATCAGACCCTTTTCCCTAAATTTAAATAATATTTTAAATGAAATTCAAGAATAAAATGTAACTTTATCTAAAACAATTTTAATACTTATATTTATCGATCTATATTTTTTCTCGTGACTTAAATGATTATGTCATTAAAACATGACATTTGAAAAGATAAATGATTATGGTAAAGATTTATCAGAATTTAAAAAGTGTTTTATTTTTTTAATAAATGAAAGGAATATAAGAGACGGAAAAGAAAAGTTTTAGGAAAATGAACTAATACTATTTTATTAATGATGAAAAAAGATCTTTTAATTTTCTACAAATCTTTATGGTAAATTAAATGAAAAACTAATGGGAAGAACATATTTATGGTAATAAAAGGAGGAGGTTAAATACGTTGTTTTTTTAGAAAATTATAAAAATAGAAGGTAGAAAAAAGAATTTAAAGTAAAGTAAAAAAATTGTAGTAATAAAATGTAGTAATGATGAGGAGAGATAAATAAAATATTTTTTAATATTTTTTTTCTTATTTCATAGATTAAATAAAATAAAATAAATTGACAAAAACAAAGGTAAGATGATAAAAAAGAGAGATGTCACACACACACACACACACACATATATATATATATATATATATATATATATATATTTCAAAGATATTTAATTGGCAGAAAAAGAGGTAAGCTAATCAAAGAGAGATGCCATATACATTTCAAGATATTTTTCTCCATATGAAATTGTCACGACCTAGGGGTACACCCTAGATGTAACATGGCATACAAGACCCCGAGAGACCTCATATAGGGCACTTAGCTTTCATAGTCAAGCTAATAGAAAATCGATAAATTTAAAACATTTTCAACAACATCAAAGTCTTTATAAAATGAAGCGGAGTCTCATACAATTGTCTCGAAACCATCTAATACAAAGATTCATTGGGACACAGCCCATACAACAACGTTCAAAACTAATATCAAAAGAACATAAGGAAATGGTGGTCAAATCATCGAATGCTACGAGGACTCACCAATCTTCAACCTTGCCTATACTAGAGATCCTAGCCACAAGGATGAGAGTCGGGAACGCCGGACCCTACATTTGGATATGAAATGTAGGCAAGATTATGCGTTAGTACAAGAATGTACTAAATATTATATCTTGCATAAACATAAACATAAACATAAACATAAAAGTTAGACAATATAAGTCATAAAGCATAATCAATGCACATATAGATCATTACAACATAAAAGGAATACTTCTTGAAGTAATCTCAAAGAATACTAAGCCAAGACATTGGTAATCCTCCACTAGTCTTACTCATTATAGAAGGCAACCTTAGACCATCATCCAAGCTCATCACCTATCATAACATATTTAGCTTATCTATTATAGAAATAGGGAATCACATCTTGCCTTCCTATAAAGGCTCAAGGGTAGTGGCCTCTTGCCTTACATAAAGGATCATGGGTACTCGCCTCTATGTCAATCTCATGGGATCATGGGTACTTGCCTCCATGCTCATCATCATATGACACGGGTACTCACCTCCGTATCATTTCATAAGGAATCATGGGTACTCGCTTCCATGTCTTTTCATCATAATACATTGGTACTCACCTCCACATATTTCACTAATGGGTCATGGGAATTCACCTCCTTGCCCAACATCATAATAGGAATGAGGGGAGTCGCCTCTTGTTCAATACTAAGGAATATGAGAAATCACCTCATATCCTTCTCATTTAGAGGTCAAGGGTAATCGCCTCTAGCCTCATCAATTTCTTAGTCTTTAGTCTAGATTCATTTTAGGTGAGCAATCCTTTCAACCTAGAATCATTCAATGTGAGAAAGCCTTTCACATTCATACTTAAGCAATTCATGTGGGAACTATCCCTTCCACAACAATTACATCAATAATCAACAATTCATAACATAAGCTTTACTCTCAAAGCACTATATCTCATAATCATCATATATGCTTCACACTCAAAGCAATTCATATTATAATCATCACATATGCTTCAATCTCAAAGAATTTCTAATGTATCTCATCAATCCTATAAGAATACATCTAAACCCACAAATTCTCCTTTCATGGCATCAAACCCATTAACATCAATTCCAACTTAGAAACATGGGTTAAGCATGGGTACATGTAAATTCATCCTAAAAACATGTATTTCGATCAATTCATGCATAAAAAATCATAACCCAATTAATTGGATCAACATTCATCAAGACCCATAACATTAGAAGAACACCCTAACTCAAATTGGGGAATTTCTACTTTTCAATTGGGGAATCTTGGGGGCTCTATGGATTAAAGGATTTCATGGATGAAAATTCATCATACCTTGATATCAAAGCCCACAAATGCTTGAGGAATGGAGACTTGACCTTGTAACTAGCTTGAACTCTTTCTTCTTCTTAAAGTTATAGAGAGAGAAATATTTGAGAGAAGAACTTTGGATTTATTTTGGGTTTTGAGAATAATGACTTGACTGGGTGAGTTTTGGGCTTAAAATCACTTATATAGGGGTCCTAGGCTTGGGTAAAATGACATAACTTTGATATAATTAAAACCGGAAAAGACCCAAAAACCCTTGACTAAATTCTGTCGAACCCATTCCACGCTTGGCGTCACGAGCCTTCAAGGGCCACACGGCTCGTAGTGGTGCCCGTGGTCCTTGACCATTAGCTTGACATCACCACCCTTAAACTCAACTCCCTTCATGACCCTCTCCACGGCCTGTGGTGGCCTTCACAAGCCGTCAAGTGGCTCGTGTGGAGGGTAACATTTTGGGCAGTCTTGGAGGGCTCACTGCCTCACCTTGACGCCCATCACAATGACCCATGGTCGCCACCATGAGCCGTCTTGGTGGCCGTCGGAGGTGACCTCCTCTTGGTCACTCACTCTGAGCCACCATGGGTAGCTCCATTGCTCGTGGTGCCCTTTACGGCATGTATGGGTCCTCGTGAAGGTTTCCCAAGCCCAAATCTTTGGCTCTTGCCCTCTCACTTAGCCCTTATCTTAGACTACTAGATTCCGAGGTGTTACATTATATCCCCCTTGGGAACATTCATCCTTGAATGGAATTCTAGACAACTCTTGAAAGAAAAGACTCAATACTAGCAGACCATCATGCATGCAATCTCATCTAAATGCACATATCAAGGAGGAAACATCGACTCCAAGCTAAACATACTCAATGCACCATAAGGAAGGTAGGAAATAGACCTAGCACCTCAATATGCATGAAATTTCAAGATCTCTTATTTTCAGGAAGGAACTACCATCTCCAAGCTAAAAGCATGCTCAACACAATCTCATGGAGCCTATATGAAATCTATACTCAAAAGCATACATCCAAGGAGGAAATATAAACTCCAAGCTAAAACATGTTCAACAATTCATCTCATGAAGTCTACAGGCACTCAATGAACAACAACAGGTGGAAAATCAATCATCTAAACTCATTTTCTTTCAAAACACAAGTTTTTCATGAACATGCATAAAATAAGGGAATCATGGGAATATCTAAAACACATGATTTCCAAAACAAAGAGCAAACCATGAGGAACTCATTACCTCAAGCTAGAGTAGGAGTAGAAGGAAAAAGATGAGGATATCGGGACATCATATCGGCCTCGGCCTCCTAAGTTGCACCTCAACTAAATGATTCCTCCACAATAATTTCACCGAAGAAACTTCCTTATTTCTCAACTTCTTAACTTGTCGGTCTAAAATCTCAATTGGAACTTCCTCATAAGAAAGATTCAGATCAAGTCCCAAACCTTCTAAGAAAATTATAGATGTCGGATCTTCAACGCACTTATTTAACATAGAGACATGGAAAATCGGATGCATCGGTACCAAATCATTATGCAATTCAAGCTCATAAGCAACCTTACCAACACGTCTCAAAATTTGATATGGGCCTACATAACAGGGATTAAGATTTCCTTTCTTTCCAAACCTCATCACACCCTTCATGGGTGAGATTTTCAAGTAAACCCAATCATGAACATCAAACTCAAGATCTCTTCTTCTAACATCGACATATGACTTTTGTCGACTTTGGGCTGTTCTCAACCTCTCTCTAATAAGTCAGACTTTCTCCATAGCCTCATGAACTAACTTGGGTCCTATAAAGGCAAATTCACCCACCTTAGACCAACCTATAGGAGATCTACACCTCCTACCATAAAGAGCCTCAAATGGAGTCCTACCAATACTAGAGTGATAGCTATTATTATAAGAAAATAAATCAATGGCAAGTGATCATCCCAATTTCCCTTGAAATCAATGATACACACTCTCATCCTATATTACAAAGTTTTGATAGTTCTCTCCGCTTGCTCATCGGTTGGTGGAGGAAAAGTTGTGGTAAGCTTAACTTTAGTGCCAAGACCCTTTTGGAAAGATTTCCAAAATTGAGAAGTAAATTGAGCAAGTCTATCGGAGATAATGGAAAAGGGCACTCCATGAAACCTTACCATTTCCCTCAAATACAACTTAGCATATTCATTTGCCAAATAAGAAACTTTGACGGGAATGAAATGGGCCAATTTCGTCATTCGGTCTACTATAACCCAAATCAAATCATATTGTCACCGAGTGCGAGGCAAACCAACTATGAATTCCATATTCAAATCTTCCTACTTCCAAGTAGGAATACTAATGTCTTGGGATAAACCTCTCGGTTCCTGATGCTCAACTTTCACTTGTTGGAAATTAGGACACTTAGCCACAAATCCTGCAATATTCTTCTTCATCTCGTTCCAACCATAGATCTCCCTCAAGTCATGGTACTTCTTGGTAGCTCCCGAGTGAAGATATGTTCCCTCAAGTTATCCACATTAGGAACACACAAACGACCATGATATGTAAGCATACCATCTCCCCCTTGGGAGAAAGCCTCTACGGACTTCTTAAGCACCGCTTCTTTCAATTCTACTAGAGTCAGATCAATACATTTCTTAGCTTTCACATCTGTCACAAAAGACGATTCTGAACAATTATGAACTATAACACCACCCTTGGTAGAGTCTATCAACCGAATACCCAAGCGGCCTGTCACACCCCAACCCTAGGTGAGGCGGACTAGTACCATATTAACAAATGCTTTACAAGTCACCTATGATGAGAAAGTAAACTACTACTATGCATATATAATTACTAATGAGAAGCTTCATATACAACAGATGTTGACTAGCTGAACCGATACATGTGACAAGTGAAACTACGAATTTAGATGATAGCTTTACAATGTCTACAAAGCCTCTACTGGAATCCATGACTGTACCACTATGAAATACGCATAGTAAAGACTCGGCAAAGCCTTGAATCAACCTGGAGCCCACCAACAACTGTTGAGTATCATGTGCTTCTATTGGGGAGATCTACTAGTTGAGTACATGTACCTGCAGCATAAAATGCAGCGTCCCCAATAAGGAACGTCAGTACGAAAGAATGTACTGAATATGTAAGGCATAATACAACCATATGTAAAATGAGAGATCTAGCGAAACCAAATACCAATAGATAAGGATTAGAGACCACCTTTGCTTATACTTTTGGAAACGTGTATGTTACATTCGTTTCTTTACTTATCTTTGCATTATAATATTTATAAGACATATGATACAAATGACCAGCTGATAAGCGGTAGAAGAGGATGACCCATGCTAGGCATTTTAACCCCTGGGATGCTGTCCTCATAATTCCACAAATTGGGATCGGCCCATGCTAGGCTTTTTCCCCTGAGCTGCCACCCTCTTATACCAATTAAGATCGGCCCATGATAGGCTTTTGCCCCTGAGCTGCCACCCTTCTATACCAATTGGGATCGACCCATGCTAGGCATTTGTCCCTAGGCTGCCACCCATATTTATACAGATTGCTTCACTTAGATTCTTTAATCTTTGAGATTGTTGTTTTGATGTTCATAACTCTTTTGAGATTGATCTTTTGATGATCATAACTCTTTTGAGATTGCTGTTTTGGTGGTCATAATCATTGTTGAGATTTGGAACTATGGACCAGTAGTAGAAGACATATGAATATGGACTTACGATAATAACAATGACCTGGGAAGCAAACATGACATGAATGTGTAATACTTAGGAGCTTATATGACTTAGTAAGAGTTTTGACATCTCAAATTGAAGCACATATGAAGTGAAGTCATTTAACATTTAGCCAAGAGATTTGAACTCTATATGATAGCCAAATACTCACTAACTAATATAAAATACAAGGTATACGTGAACATGGAACCAAGGGTGAACGTGGGCAGATTCAACTTTAGGACGGATACATATTCCAAGTAAGTAGATATAAAATGTACAATAGAGCAAGTAGGGATCTTGTGAGGTAACATTATAGTCTAACACAATGGGAGTAATAACCAATAAATGGAACATATGAACATGTGAAAAGATGACATATATATGGATAATTGAATCAAGTTGGCATGATATGGGCAGATTGTATATCCAACATATAAACATATGTACCATGTGTAATCTAGGATCATTTTGATTTATATAAGGGAAATACATGTCAAGGGTACTTTGACGATGAAACAAGTTTAAACCTTGCATGCTAATACTTGGTAGAGTAAGCACGTATATTTAGTAACAAACTCATATTAGAGTACTCACCCTACTGCTCTAGGAGTAGGAACTGCAACTATGGATCAGTCACTACCAAGGGCACTTAGAAAGCTTACTTTTTGTAATGCAATTGTTGGATTCATGCAAAAGAAATAGGAAATCAAATAGCCTTACATACCTTGCTATACAATTCAATACGTATGACTTAAGCTCCTTCTCTTCATATTACTAATCTACAATAAAATAAGTTGTAAGACTAATGTTAGTAGCTAATCAATCAATTTGAGCTACTTGATCTCACCCAAATAGTAACCAAGCAATAAGCATGCAATTTATCTTGCCAGTGTTTTCTTTCCTTCCCTTTCCCTTTAATCGCTTCTATTTACTGTACAACCTTCGTATCAAGTCCTCCCCAAAACTCCCTGCAATATTTAAGTCCTTTAACGTCTCCAGAACTTTCCTGCACATCCAATCACATCCCTTATCATAACATACATAAAACAATCCTTAAACATAATAATGTAACAGAAGCAATACGAATCATGGTTTCTGATCACCAACACTTGAAGAGCTAACATTACTTTTAAAGTGCTCAAACAAGCTCATAACTGAATTTAAAGAGGACTCCCCTCCATGGCTGTCCCAATATGCATTAATCACCAGAACATCCACCCCAATATTACACCATGTAAAAGTAACAATTTCCAACTCACTAACACATACCAAGTGTCCTAATTTACTCAAGCACAAGAGGGATAAAATTACAGTAGCTTACCTTGCTGGACAGAACTACCACTTGCTAAGACTTGAATTCTTCAAGGTAAAGGTTGTCCTCCTTAACTTGTCTTAAATTATACCTTCCAATAGCTTGAACTTCCTAATGTTCAAGAACCTTAATGGTATTTAATGGTTGTTGTATGAAGTTAAGAGAGAGAAGAGAGAAAGCTCTAGAAATCAGATTTTTTTGTCAAAGTAAAAATGGCTAGAAAAAGCTGGTATCTATCCCTTTTAAAGGGACCTGCTTTGGCCGACTTTCTCACTCATTTTGGGCCATAATTTGTCAAGTAGGTGACTCACCTACTTGGACTTGACAATTGGGTCTTTTTGGACTTAAGAACATTGGGCCTTGGCTGTCCATTTCCCATTATTCTTCTAATCAACTTGGGCCAGATTAATTCAAGTAGGTGGTAGTGTACTTGGCCCAATAACATGGTCAAAAGAGTCCTAGTAGGTGATGCACCTACTTGGTCCTTTGGGCTGGTCAATAAGTCAAAATAGGTGATGCATCTACTTGTCACCTGCTAGCTTAGTGTAGTCAATCAAGCACCTCAATATCTTATTCCATTTCTAGACCTTAATTCCTTTAATTTACCTTAAAACTTATATACAGTATGTCAATTTAAACTTTAGACTCAAATACCACCTTACGATCTCAATTTTAAATACTTCCATCGACGTCAACTTAATTGGGTTGCATCAAAATCTATGGGCAGTTCACTTTAAACCTATTCTATTGTTACTAGTCGCATAGGAAATCGAGTCCATAATTATACCACACGGTAATTTCTAAGAGTCAAATAAATAGAACTAGTACACGTAGAATACGGAGTGTTACATCCTCCCCCCCATATGATCATTCGTCCTCGAATGATACGTTAAGCTGATAGTTTGGTAAACCTTGGAATTTCATTTGGAGATTTGCGAGAGTTTCCTTTGTAAATAGGACTATCCAAGATATATAGACTAACCTAAAACACGTACGCATGACGTCTCAATAGATATGGTTCCTTAAATTAGAATATGAAAAATTAAACCCCTTTCTTGGCCATGTAATTCACTGAAGATACACAAGTAGAACTCATACAAATAAGGAATTTAATGTACCTAAACACAAGACATGCAATTGACATATCAAATAAACAAATGCCAGTAGGACTTATGATAATATAAGGGGACAACATGATCTCAAATCCTTATGTTGATGTTTAGAATGAGGAGGGGTATTTAGGATTTCTATCATCTTCTATCCTCAAGTATCTTATGTTACATTCTAGTCCTTCCACAATACTTCAATGGAGGTTACACCTTCTGTGCTTAGCTTTCGGGCCTTAACAATCAAGAATTACTATAGTATTTTCCCAATTTTTTTTAATATGGAACTGATATATGAAATCACAGGCCTAATCTATCGGGGCTCTACTTTCCTTTCACTTTTATCTTATGACGCTTTTCAAAGGTGAGTCTTATAAGAATGCATAGTTGTTAATATAAACTCTAAAGTTTTATGCCGCACCTTCGGATTAGGCATTATGCTAAGTTATTTATCTATGGTTGTGATAAAATTTACATATATGCCCAACCTTTTCTGGTGAAAATCTTCATTACATAATGATACAAGGAAATGTTTTCCCAAAATGTTCAAAATCAAGTCAATAAACACAGAGGGGCATAGTATACAGATAAATAAGTCACATTGGGCATGACACATAGTCAAATAAGTACAAAAGGAGCACATAATATATGGGCATTAAGCTATAGAAATATATGGTGTACGCGTGCATATGGTTCATAGGGTAGCGTGTGAGCGAAGGAACTATAAGGGATGTAGGAAATAGACTAGATGAGCACATGATGCATGCGTACTAAAGCTACGAAATATATAATATGTAAGCAAGTAGACTATAAAACATGTAGACATATAATAAAATAAACTTCGGAACACAAATCACATTAAGCAAGTGCGTTACATCGAATGGATAGGTGGACGAACATGTCCATAAGTACACATATGCAATATGAGCAAGTGGGCACATGACACATGGCCATAAAAGCTATAAGGCTTGTAATATTTAAGCAAGTAGGCTACTAGGCATGTAAAATATATAGAAATGGCCATATGATCAATTAGCCTGCAGTACCCACAAAATATGGACAAGTGACATGAAGAAAGTAACCAGTGCAATAAATAATATGTAGGGAAAAGGTCCTACGAAAACATATAGCAATAAACAAGGGTGCTCCGAAGCGGATAACACTTACATGCAAGCATTCTATGACATTAGGTAACCTGTGAGAAAGTAATCCACAAAGGGCAAATGACATCCAAATAGATAAGTTAGAACATGCAACATGTATAATTATATAACAAACCATCATTGGAATCTATGAGATATCCTATAGAACCACTATACCATGTTAAGGTCAAACACATTGTCTTAAGCATTAAGTCACGGGTGGGATAGTTATGCTCATATTCCTTACTCACCTCAAAGCACATACAATTGATTTACCCATCTACTCTCTTCAATCTCCCAAGAATTCTTATAGGTGTTCTGCTATTGGAAATTGGCTTCCTTCTAGGTCAATATAAATACTATAGTTAAGATAGAAAAAAAAAATCCTCAATAGTTCATCTATTGGAGTAGGAGGCCGAGGTCAATTTTACCTTCGTTACTAGAAAATAAATAGTGAAGCTTGAACGCACCATAAAACATGAACTCTAACAACATGGAAATGTCAATTACCTATAAAGTTATATCATGATTCATAACGTCTTAAAGTTAGCCGCTTTGGGCTTAACTTGATAGGTCTGGCCATAATAATAGATTTCCTCTTCTTTTTTTTATAACAAGTGAGGGTGCTCCGACTCTTTTCCCATGCAAGATAGCAAATAAGAACAACTAGCATATGATCAATTTTTCCTCTCCTTAACTGGACTATGATTGACATTTTACTGCAGGCATATATTAAATGAACCCTGTAGTAGTAGCTCTATTCAAATTGATGGAAGTCTATACATGTGAATAATGCTCTACTTCTCTTTTGTACTAATGATGTAGATGAACTAGGTCCATGTATCTTCTATCTAGGTAACCTCTCTATTCCTCTCTTTTTTTCTTGTTGTTATCAGAACCAAATATCAAGACTTGAATCAATACTAAAATGACTTCTCTGTCTAACAAAGGTTCACAAAGTTGTTCCCGGGTGCGCCATTACAACTCGTTAGGATTGAAGAGTTGATACATTTTTATTGCCTCATACACCTAGCAACCTCTCTTTCATAATCACCTATCTCACTCCTTTATAGCATCCTCATATCACCCCTACTCCTATGTTTAGGGAATTTGACATATCCTATCTCTTTCTAACGAGAAGCTCTACGTACATATTCGGCCCATGTAATTCAAGATTCATTCTCACATGCTCCCTATCTAACAAGTACATTTTAATCAAAACTAGTAGCTTCATGTACTCTAATCCCACTATGTACAACCTGACTAATCACAACTTAGGTCTAACCAATCAATTTTTTTTCCTTTTGTTAACCTTACCGTTTAGTCGCATACTAATCCTCCATAGCCAAAACATAGATGATAATAGGAACTACCATACATATATCATTTGTAGAAATTGGCACACTTATCCCTAAGTTTTATAACCATGAAAAGAACACAAATGTTATGAGTACTCATTTGGGGATGTTGGCACATACCATATAAAAGCCAAATATTCACATATTCAGATTGATATATGGTGAGAATTTGGGCCTTGTCAGCCAATTAGGGGTATTTATAGTTACACTATTGCACTGATACATCCACCTATCAGATTGTACCACTATTTTCTTCTGAAAAAAACTGGTTCAACAACATCAATTTCGAGAACATGTGTAATGCTGAAAATTCTATGTACATCATAGACTCTTAACAAGTGTCCTCTATAGGAATAGATCCTATAAATATGGAGGAAATATAGAACTCAAGATTTAGTTACACCCACCTAGATCTGCCTGGAAATACTACAGCTCATATATGTAACTAAGTAACCAATCATTTTTTTAAGCATATACTATATCTTTCTCAATTGAACCAACGTGATACAAATGGTACAAATGCAACTTTTAGAAGCAAATAACATAAAATCCTTACATACCTTTTGAAGTGAGACGGTCGAATAAAATGAGCTCAATCTAGTCTAAATTTGATCACTTAAGATTTTTTTCTATAGTTGCATGCTGAATTTTAGCTACCCTTAACCTAACCATAGTAAGCATAATATAAATAACATGATCAGGTACAAGTGGAAATTGATTTCTTAACTTTTCTCTATCGCACGATTTGGATTATGAAGGAAAGTAACATTCCCTAAATGTCCAAGAAGCCCCCTAATTATAAATGTGGCACGCAACACATTCATAAGTAAGGCTCTACTAGACACGGCTTTGTAGATTCCCTAGGACGAACTGCTTTGATACCACTTTTGTCACACCCCAACCCTAGGTGAAGCGGACAAGTACCATATCAACACATGCTTTACAAGTCACCTCTGATGAGAAAGTAAACTGCTACAATGCAGATATATTTACTAATGAGAAGCTTCATATACAACACATGTTGACTAGCTGAACCGATACATGTGACAAGTGAAACTATGAATTCAGATGATAGCTTTACAATGTCTACAAAGCCTCTACTAGAATCCATGACTGTACCACTATGAATACGCATAGTAAAGACTCGGCAAAGCCCCGAATCAACTTGGAGCCCACCAACAACTGCTGAGTATCATGTGCTTCTATTGGGGAGATCTACTAGTTGAGTACATGTACCTGCAGCATAAAATGCAGTGTCCCCAATAAGGGATGTCAGTACGAAAGAATGTACTGAATATGTAAGGCATAATACAATCATATGTAAAATGAGACCTCAAGTGAAACCAAATACTAATAGATAAGGATTAGAGACCACCTTTGCTTATACTTGTGGAATCGCGTATGTTACATTCTTTTCTTTACTTTTCTTTGCATTATAATATTTATAAGACATATGATACAAATGACCAGCTGATCAGCGGTAGAAGAGGATGACCCATGCTAGGCATTTTAACCCCTGGGTTGCTGTTCTCATAATTCCACAAATTGGGATCAGCCCATGCTAGGCTTTTTCCCCTGAGCTGCCACCCTCTTATACCAATCGGGATCAGCCAATTCTAGGCTTTTTGCCCTTGAGCTGCCACCCTTCTATACCAATTGGGATCGACCCATGCTAGGCATTTGGCCTTGGGCTGCCACCCATAATTATACAGATTGCTTCACTTAGATTCTTTAATCTTTGAGATTGTTGTTTTGATGTTCATAACTCTATTGAGATTGATCTTTTGATGATCATAACTCTTTTGAGATTGCTGTTTTGGTGGTCATAATCATTGTTGAGATTTGGAACTATGGACCAGTAGTAGAAGACATATGAATATGGACTTACGATAATAACAATGATCTGGGAAGCAAATGTGACATGAATGTGTAATACTTAGGAGCTTATATGACTTAGTAAGCATTTTGACATCTCAAATTGAAGCACATATCAAGTGAAGACATTTAACATTCAGCCAAGTGATTTGAACTCTGTATGATAGCTAAATACGCACTAACTAATATCAAATACAATTACCAAGTGTCCTAATTTACCCCAATATTACACCATGTAAAAGTAAGAATTTCCAACTCACTAACACATACCAAGTGTCCTAATTTACCCAAGCACAAGAGGGAGAAAATTATAGTAGCTTACCTTGCTGGACAGAATTACCACTTGCTAAGACTTGAATCTTCACGGTAAAGGTTGTCCTCCTTAACTTGTCTTAAATTATACCTTCCAATAGCTTGAACTCCCTAATGTTCAAGATCCCTAATGGTATTTAATGGCTGTTGTATCAAGCTAAGAGTGAGAAGAGAGAAAGCTCTAGAAATCATATTTTTTTGTCAAATTTGTCAAGTAGGTGACTCACCTACTTGGACTTGACACTTGGGTCTTTTTGGACTTAAGAACATTCGGCCTTGGTTGTCCATCTCCCCTTTTCTTCTAATCAACTTGGGCCAGATTAATTCAAGTAGGTGGTAGTGTACTTGGCCCAATAACATGGTCAAAAGAGTCCTAGTAGGTGATGTACTTACTTGGTCCTTTAGGCTGGTCAATAAATCAAAGTAGGTGATGCACCTACTTGGTCATTTGGGCTGGTCAATAAGTCAAAGTAGGTGATGCGCCTACTTGTCACCTGCTAGATTAGTTTAGTCAATCAAGCACCTCAATATCTTATTCCATTTCTAGACCTTAATTCCTTTAATTTAACTTAAAAATTATATACACTATGTCAATTTAAACTTTAGAGTCAAATACCACCTTACGATCTCAAGTTTAAATACTTCCATCGACGTCAACTTAATCGGGTCGCATCAAAATCTATGGGCAGTTCACGTTAAACCTATTTTATTGTCACTAGTCGCATAGGAAACCGAGTCCATACTTATACCACACGGCAATTTCTAAGAGTCATATAAATAGAACTAGTACACGTAGAATACAGAGTGTTACACGGCCAAACTATGTACATCTCGTACCAATTCTTTCTTATCTTCATCTATCTACATGGGCAACACTACCCATTGATAATCGGCTAAGAGTATCCGCTACTACATTAGCCTTACCGGGGTGATAGAGAACACTCATATCATAATCCTAAGTAACTCAAGCCACCTTCTTTGTTGAAGATTCAGATCCTTCTGATTAAACACATATTGTAGACTCTTGTGGTCGGTAAACACATCTACATGAACACCATACAAATAATGCCTCCAAATCTTTAAGGAAAAAACCACCACCGCTAATTCAAGATCATGGGTAGGATAATTCTTCTCATGAACCTTAAGTTGTCTTGAAGCATCGACAATAACTTTCTCATTTTGCATAAGCACACATCCTAACCAATTCTCGAGGCATCATAATAAACAATAAAACCATCGGTCCCTTCCGGTAAAGTCAACACCAGAGCCAAAGTAAGTCTATCTTTCAACTCTTGAAAAATCTTATCACATAATTCAAACCATATGAGCTTGGTCTTCTTTTGAGTCAAAACTGTCAATGGAGAGGAAATCGAAGGAAACCCCTCAACAAACCTTCTGTAATAACTAGATAAACCCAAGAAACTTCTAATGTACGAAGGGGATAAAGGTCTAGGCCAACTCTTGACTACATCCGTCTTTTTGGGATCTACCTCAATACCCTTACTTGAAACAGTATGGCCAACAAAATCTATAGACCTTAGCCTAAACTCACACTTGCTAAACATTGCAAAGAGTTGTTGGTCCTTGAGAATTTGCAACACAATCCTCAAATGATTAATGTGATCATCCTGAACACTCGAATAAATCAATATATCATCAGTGAACACAATTACGAACATATCAAGGTATTGTCTAAACACCCTATTCATCAAATCCATAAATGTCGCCGGAGCATTAGTCAAACCAAAGGACATCACCAAAAATTCATAATGATCACACCAAGTTCTAAAAGCCATTTTTGGAATAACATCCCCTTTCACCCTCAATTTGTGATAACCCGACCTAAGGTCAATCTGGGAAAGTAACTCGCTCCTTGGAGTTGGTCAAACAAATCATCTATTCTTGGAAGAGGATACTTATTCTTAATGGTCACTTTATTCAATTGCCAATAGTCAATACACATACAAAGTTAACCATCTTTCTTTTTCACAAACAAAAATGGAGCACTCCCATGGAGAGATACTTGGCCGGATGAAACCCTTATCCAACAAATCTTTCAATTATTCCTTTAATTCCTTAAGTTCTACCAGAGCCATTCTATAAGGATTAATAGAAATAGGTTGCGTATCTAGGAGAAGGTCAACACCAAAATCTATTTCCCTTTCGGGAGGAATATCGGGTAAATCATCTGGGAACACTTCCAAATACTCATTAACAACGAGGAAAGACTCAAGAGAAGGGGTTTTGGAATCCATATCCCTAACCCTAACTAGATGGTACATGCAACACTTAGAAAACATCTTTCTAGCTTTAAGACAAGAAATAAACTGACCTTGCGGCATATAATTCCACCCTTTCCACACTAGGATAAGCTCATTCAGAAACTGAAATCTGACTACACGGGTTCTACAATCAATAGAAGCATAACAAGAGTGCTGCTAATCCATACCCAGAATAACATCAAAATATAGCATATCAAGATCTACCAAATCAACCAGAGTAACTTTATGGGATAAGAAAATGGGACACTTTCGATAGACCCTATTAGCCACAATAGAATCACCAACAGGAGTAGTGACAGAAAAATGATGTAATAACACATCAGGGAGAACATCAAATCTCATAGCCACATATGGCGTCAGAAAAGATAAGGTATCACCGGGAACCATAAACATCGAGTTAAAATACTTTCAACATACCGGTATCTACATCGGAAGAACCCTCTTGTTCACCACGAGTCTGAAGTACATAAAACCTAGTTTGCTTGGGAGCACTAGTACCCGAACCACTTGGACTGGATGAAAGATAGGGTTAATCCCTACGACAACTATCTCCCTCATTCTTAGCAACTGAAGGACAATTCCTTATCTTGTGGTCCATCTTACCACAACCAAAACAAGCATTGGGACCTGCTAGACATTTACCTTCATGGTTTCTTCCACTACCACTTCCTTGGTTTTAGGGTTCGACACCCTCTCATTGTTGAACTTAGGAGCATTAGAAGAACCTTGCCCCGAAAACCTTTGTCGATACCTAGGATGACCATGTCCATCAGACCTAGAATGATAGAAATTACCATCACCGGTTCTAGACCTCTTGGTCTCCCTAGACCTTTCCTTAAGTTTCTCCTTTTCAATATGTTGGGCATGAGTCATAAGACGAGCAATATCCATGTCACTGACAAACATAGCCGTATGACGCTCTTTCACTACCAATTCAGATACACCCGAAATGAACTTGCTCATCCTTGCCCTAGAATCGACAGCTATAGAAGGATCATATTTTGACAATTGAGTGAATCTCAAGGCATATTCTTTCACACTCATATTCCCTTGTCAAGGATTGATAAACTCAAGAACTTTTGGCTCTCTCATCCCAAGAGGAAAGAACCTATCGAGTAAAGTGGACTTAAACCTTTCCCATTTTAGGGGATCCACATCTACCAGTCTTGCTTCCTTCCATTGGTTGATCCTAATTTGAGCAACCCCCTTAAATTGATAAGTGGCCAATTCTGCCTTTTCCACCAGAGTCACTCCCATGATAGTCAAGATCTTGTAAACCTCATCAATGAACTCTTGAGAATCTTTCTCAACCTTAGAAACATAGAATTCCGGAGGATTCATCTTAGTGAAGTCCCTCACTCTAGATGCCGCCATACCCACATTTGGGTTTACGGGGTTCACAACTTCCCTATTGGCTGGGGCTGTCACGGTTTGAGCCAATACTTGAAAAGCAGTCCTAAACTCCACATTAGTCACTTGCTCGGCCAAAGGGTGAACCAGAGCTTGAGGAGCTTGAGGAAGAGCTCCTTGACTAATCTCTTCTCCCTCACTCCTTCTAGTAAAAGCTCTTCGAGTAGTCATATCATGTAGACAATTGGATAAAGATTACGATAGAGACCTTATAGAGTTAAACTCTATTGCACGACTTAGAGTAATGAAGAAGTGAAGCTTCCTAAACATCTTGTAGCCTCTCATTCATAAATATGGCGCACTTCAAACTCATGAATAAGACTCTACTAGACGTTGTTTTGAGACATCCTAGAACCTTTTGAAACCTTGTTCTCTGATACCAAGTTTGTCATGACCCAGTGGTGCACCCTAGATATAACATGGCATAGAAGACCCCGACAGGTCTCATATAAGCCACTTATCTTTTGTAGTGAAGATAATAGAAAATCTGTAAAATTTAAAACATTTTCAACAACATCTAAGTCTTAATAAGACGAAGCGGAAGTCTCATAAAATTGTCTCAAAACCATCTAATAAAAAGATTCATTGGGAAAAAAATCCATACAACAATGTTCAAAACTAAAATCAATAGAACTTAAGGAATGATGGTCAAATCCTCAAATGCTATGAGGACTCACCAATCTTCAACCTTGCCTCTACTAGAGATCCTAGCCATGGGGATGAGAGTCGGGAATGACGGACCCTACATTTGGGTAAGAAATATAGGCAAGAGAATGTGTTAGTACAAGAATGTACTAAATATGATAGCTTGCATAAACATCAACATATACATAAGAGTTAAACAATATAAGTCATAAAGCATAATTAATGTACATATAGCTCATTTCAACATAAAAGGAATACTTCTTGAAGTAACCTCAAAGCATACTTAGCCAAGACATGGGTAATCCTCCACTAGTCTTACTCATCATAGAAGGCAACCTTGGGCCATCATTCAAGCTCATCACCTATCATAACATATTTAGCTTATCTTTTATAGACATGGGGAATCACCTCTCGCCTACCTATAAAGGCTCATGGGTAGTCGCCTATTGCCTTACATAAAGGATCATGGGTACTTGCCTCAATGTCCATCTCATGGGTACCTGCATCCATGCCATCATATGACAAGGGTACTCGCGTCTATATCATTTCATAAGGAATCATGAGTGCTCGCCTCCATGTCCGTTCATCATAAGACACGGGTACTCGCCTCCACATTTTTCACTAATGGTACATGGGTACTCGCCTCCATGGCCAACATCATAATAGGAACGTGGGGATTCACCTCTTTATCAATTCTAAGGAATATGGGAAATTGCCTCATATCCTTCTCATTTTTAGGTCAAGGGTAATCGTCTCTAGCCTCATCAATTTCTTAGTCTTTAGTCTAGACTCATTTTAGGTAAGCAATCTTTTCAACCTAGAATTATTCAATGTGAGAAAGCCTTTCACATTCATACTTAATCAATTTATGTGGGAACTATCCCTTCCACAACAATTACATCAATAATCAACAATTCATAACATAAGCTTTACTCACAAAGCACTATATCTCATAATCATCATATATGCTTCACTCTCAAAGCAATTCATATCATAATCATCACATATGCTTCAATATCAAAGCAATGCTTATGTATCTCATCAATCCTATAAGAATACTCTGAACCCACAAATTCTCCTTTCATGGCATTAAACTCATTTACATCAATTCCAACTTAGAAAAATGGGTTAGGCATGGGTACATGTATATTCATCCTAAAACATGTATTCCTATCAATTAATGCATAAACAATCATAACTCAATCAATTGGATCAACATTTATCAAGACCCACAACATTAGAAGAACACCCTAACTCAAATTGGGGTATTTCTACTTTTCAATTTGGAAATCTTGGGGGATCTATGGATGAGAGGATTCCATGGATGAAAAGTCATCATACCTTGATATCAAATCCCACAAATTATTGAGGAATGAATACCTGATCATGATCCTAGCTTGAACTCTTTCTTCTTCTTCAAGTTCTAGAGAGACAAATATTTAAGAGAACTTTGGATTTCTTTTGGGTTTTGAGAATAATGACTTGAATGGGTGAGTTTTGGGGTTAAAATTACTTATATATGGGTCCTAGGCTTGGGTAAAACTACATATCTTTGATTTAATTAAAATCGGATAAGACCCAAAAACCCCTGAACTAAATTTTGTCGAACCCCCTCCACGCTTGGCTTCACAAGCCATCAAGGGCAACACGGCCTGTAGTGGTGCCTATGGTGCTTGAACTGTAGCTTGGAATCACCACCCTTAAACTCAACTCCCTTCACAACCCTCGCTACTGGCCATAGTGGCCTTCAAGAGCCGTCAAGTTGCTCGTGTGAAGGGTCTCATTTTGGGCAGTCTTGGAGGGCTAACTATCTTACCTTCATGCCCATCACCACGACCCATGGTCCCCACCACCAGTCATTTTGGTGGTCATGGGATGTGACCTCCTCTTGGTCACTTACTTTAAGCCACCATGGGTAGTATTATGACTCGTGGTGCCCTTCACGGCCCGTATGGGTCCTCGTGAAGGTTGTCGAAGCCCAAATCTTTGGCTCTTGCCCTCTTACTTAGCCCTTAGCTTAGACTACTAGATTATGAGGTGTTACAGAAATAAGAGTATTTAAGCACTTCAACTTATGATTATATCAATTTCTTGAAATTCTATATTAAACAAATTATGACTATATATGGAACAAACTAAATGAATAATTTATTGCAAATTAAACTTAAATTTTAATTATATCACATGAAATCTTTTCTTTCCTTTTCCTTTTCCTTATTCCTCTTTATTATTTTTTCATTTTCCATTTTCTCCCATCACTCTAGTCTTTATATTTTTCTTACTCTGAATCTATTATTTGTATTTATTTATCTCTTTCTAATTTTATGAAAAATCTCCCATATTCAATTTTTTCTCTAATATAATTCATCATTTTCTGCTACAATGAAAAAAGATAAAGAAGATAGAAACAATTTACAAAATATATCACATTATTTATGACTTCAGGATATAATATTTACAAGTGTTTTGATTCTTGTGAGGCCCCATTGATTACAAATCACGCTCTCTCGCAATTCACTATTTCGATTGTCATTACAGCAGAAAAAAACTCTTCCGATCAACCTTCTTACCATGATATAAGTGTAACATTCAACAAATGTTCGATAATTTCAAGCCCATATTTGTAACGACCCTCAGTTATTTTATGAACAAGGTTAAGTTAATTCAGGATAGGCTTCTCAAAGCTCAAAGTAGAAAAAAATTAATTGCAGATCGAAAGGTTCGTGATTTAGTTCATGATTGGAGAGAAGGTTTTGTTGAAAGTATTGCCCATTAAGGGTGTTATGAGGTTTGAGAAAAAGGGAAAGCTCAACCCTAGATTCAGTGGTCCTTTTGAGGTACTCCAACGTATTGGAGATATTGCATATGAGTTGGCTATGCCCCCAGACTTATCAGGGGTTCATCCAGTTTTCCACATCTTGATGTTAAATACATATCATGGTGATGGTTCTCATGTAATTAAGTGGGACTCAGTGTAGTTGGACAAAAAATTAACATGTGAGGAAGAGACTATGACTATTCTAGATAGGCTGGTAAGGAAGTTGAGATCCAAGGATATTGCCTTTGTGAAGGTGCAGTGAAGACATCATCTAGTGGAGGAAGCTATGTGGGAGGTTGAGTCCAATTTGCATAACAAATATCCTGAGGTTTTCGACAATCAAGGTACTTTCTTTCTCTTTATGTTTGAGGACGAACGTGTGTTTTAGTGGTGGATGATGTAACGACCCTCTTAGTCATTTTATGAATTTTACCTATCTTTTTTATTTTGACCATTTTAGTACCTTTTATGGTGGTTTATGATTTTCAAGGATAGGTGACACAATTTTTGAGGATTCTTTCAAGGAGACAAGTTGATCCAGAACGCCAAGTTCTCACCCTTGTCTCTGATATCAACAAGCTATAAAAGACGGCACAAACGATCATAGCTGATAGCTGGTACTAGGACCAGCATCACAAAAAGATGCAGAGTGTAGCATAAATACCAAAACCAAGTACTCAGTAGGCATCATAGGGCGACCGAGTAAGAAAGGTAAAAATAATCTTAAAAAAATGATTCTAGACAAAAACAAAGGTCTAAGAGGATATGAAAAGAAGCACACGAGCGAACCAAAAGTAAATCTAAGTATAGCTAAGCTAAACCTAACAGGACACCCATAAGCCTTGAAGGTACACTTGTGCACAAGTTAAAATCTAAGTATGAAAAGTGATTTCAAAACACCAAGACAATGACGTATCCATAGAAACGTGCATGAACATAACCAAAAAGTGTCGTAACTTTGTTGAGAGCATCTAAGAGGATGAATTCTCAAATCAAACCACAGGTGCAGACGACATCAATAAGAATGCAGCATAACGTGGAACTTTTTCTTAGCAACGAACTGAGTAATAGTCTGAAGAGTAGTATCAAACTCTTAGGTCCCGAGCTGAGGAGCGACTTCCACAACAATCAAACCACACCCCTATCAGAAGGCATGTGAGTTCTTTGGGTTTATCAGTTTTAGTTTCGCCTCTGAATAACCTTGACTCTAACGGGAAGTAACTCTCCAATTTGAGTGATGATACACCAAGATTTTTGGAAACTATGTCCGTGTAAGTTCTTAATTATGGGTGTGAAGTGTAACACATTCATGGCTAAGAGGTTGCAAGCCTCTTTTTCATAATTCGACTTATGTGTCACTCTTCCAAAGCCAAAGGTTATCTTAGCATACTAATTTTCATTTTCAACTGATTTAGTCAAACAACAAACAACCTAATTCCCTAAGTTGAGGGACATGTTGGCGGGATCCGTGTTGAAAACTTGACTGTACTCCGATATTCTCTTTTAAATCTTATTCCCGAGCATTCTAATTTCCTAATAGTTCGATATCGGGATAGCTTCTGAATTCTTTCATAATAGTCCATCAAATCAAGCGTATCGAACTACAAGTGGCCTGAATTCTCATATAGCATGAAATATGTAGGAAACCCGATTCCAGGGTCCGACCATATTTCCTAAAGTCCGTACCAAAATCCCTTTTCTAAAGGATGAAGATGTGGTCGGTCAAAATTGTATTCGTCAATTTTATTTGCCTCAATTTTTTTTTCATCAATCCAAGTCAAATGAGGGACAGTTGTTGACACCCAATTTTGGACCTCCAAATATAAATTAATCATCACGCTTCTTCAATTTCAAACGATTAAAAGTAATTAGTTTTATAAAAAATTGTTTTCAAGTTAATTTAAATAGTTGTCACTTTTTTATAATTTTAAATAATATATATGTTTTTTTATATAATTATGTATATAATTAGTATATTTTATAAATATTCAAAAATCATCTCAATAGATTTTACGTTTTAGTTAAATATTTTACTAAATTAGTTATAGCTTATATTTTTGGATTAGTTAAGCTAATTATTTTATTTCGTTAAGATTAAGAAGCTACTCATTAATTATACTAATTCATCTTATTTTATTATTAGCCGAGTTTACTAAATTTGATCAATTTTGCTACGTTCGGGAGTTTGATTGGTTATAGTTGGAACCCATTTGGCTATTGTTTTATTGCAATTTTGACCATTCCTTCCTTTCATTAACTTCAACTCTTATAAGGAATTTTTGGGCCTTTTATGCCCAAATTCCAATAGCCCATTCCAATTCAATAGCTACCCAACACCAATAAAAATACAATCAACAGCCCAAACCAACATATTCTCAGGCCAACTCCAATAGAAGCCCAGTACCTCAACAATACAACAACAACAACAATACAGTACACTCGTCTTCCTCGACCCAAGAATAGCGACCAAACGCTGCAAATCTAGTGAACAAAGCCACCAACGAGCAGACACCCTAAAAACGCGACCCAAATTGCGAGTAAGCCTAGCGAGCCTCCAAATCGCTTGTCCATTTCCCTTTATTCCTTATTCATTCGTAGAAGAAACTTCAAGAATCGTCTAGGTGGAGGCATCTCCTTGCGAGATTGTCCTTCTGTCAAGATCGAACGGACCTCCTCTTGAATCCATTGGAGATTTTGTACCCAATCGAGCTGGCCGACCTTATCTCTTAAATAAAATTTTAATTTCAAATTTTGAAATTATCCTTTCCTTAATAGAAATTTCCCCGTTATCTACCCCATTGCCCTCTACATAATATCCCTCGTTAATTTCAGTGTTAGGGTTGACAAAATAGAGGTTGGAAATTGGGAGACGAGAAGAACGAAACACAATAGTATATTCATCAAAAGAGATTCCATTTCTATAGTTATAATTTAAGAATTTTGAGTCTTAGGGTCTGGTTTTCGCTTTCTGTTCTTTTCCGTTGAAAGCTTTCGTTTGAACTCGTTGGTGGTGGCGAAAGCTCGTCTCAACTCGTTCGTTCCAAACGCTGATCCTAAGAAGGTAATACCTCCATTCTTCCCCTTTGTTTATGATTTTCTTTTATGTTAGACTTCCTAAATGTTTAGCATCTATTCTTGTTCGCTTTTCCGTTTCTTGTCATGTTCGTGATAGGTCATGATCATTGTTTCAAAGGTTTATCTGTTTGAGTTCCAACTCCTCGATGTGCGCATCTCTGTTTTAATTTCATGTTAGGTATATCTCCGGGTTTGGCTGTTTAGGTACCTTTTATTGTGCATTAGTTGTTATATATTAGGATCCATTAGATCAAAAGAAGATTTTTTTGTATTGTCTAGTATCTAGCTACTATTTTGGTTTTAAGATGTGAAAGAGCTCTTGGTTGTCTTTTGTTGTCCCAAACTTGAATTCTTTGTCTGTGATTAGTTACTGCTCTTTTTTTTCTTCCTGCAAGCATGGTTTCTTCTCTTACTGTAGTAAGTCATATGGCTTGTATGAAGATTAGTTATTTTGCTATTGATCTGCTTCTTATCTTAATTAAAATGTGCACTCGTATTCTACCTCTAGATTATGTGTTTCAATATGATATTATGTCCTAAGTGAAGACTAATCCATGCCTTCTAGTGCTTTATTTCGTATCCATTTGTTGAGAATATACGATTATGTATGTTGACTTCAATAATCTGCTGGAAGTATACCATTTGACTCCATTTCATTTTATTCTCTTAGGATACCATTTTTCGGTGCGGAACTGGTAGTTGGGAAATTCGTAGAAGTGGTAGTGTGGTAGGTGGTAGTGTGGTAGGTGAGTAATTTATTTTAAAGATTTTATTATAATATTTTTTTGCTAAGTGTCTTAATCTTGATATATCTTTAATATTATTTTTTGGTAGTGCTAAATTCATGATAATATGTAATAATATTTATTGTAATATTCTTTCGATAGTTGTTTTAATCTGAATATTTCTTTAATATTATTTATGATATATTCTAGATATAACATATCTTGGGTTCTTTGGTACAAATATAAATTTTCCTCAATTAATTGTTCTAATAATTTTATATCTTCCATAGATTCTATCCAATATTGTAAATTTTCGTAGTTCATTTTAATCTGAATTTATTTCTAAATCATACCATTCTATTCTTTCGAGGTCTAAATCATGTAGGTCTATTTCATACCATTCTTGATTT
>JAJOOR010007755.1:0-38100 GCA_036250505.1 Solanum acaule | reverse complement strand
TAGATGATCACGTAAGTTAAGCTAGTGGATCCACTAAGTTAAGTAAGGTCATATATCACGGCAAGGTATAGGATGGTCCTTGGGCAACGTGAGGTAAAACGTTGTATCATCACTAGGGCTCATAGTGGTGGTTGTCGATTAAAGAATCTCACATTAAAGTTATATTACTTTTATATATAAGTAAAGTTGAGTTTGTTATTGCTTTACCTTTAACGAACTAAGTTGTTTACACTGTTTTACAAGCTTTAAATATATTGCATGTGTCTTATTGCTTTATATTGAGTTCAGTTATTCATGAGTTGAACAGATCCAAGGTAAGTGCTCATTTGTACTCATTTCAAGCTTAAGTTGTTGTTTAGCACTCCAACTCGCATACTCGTACATTAAATGTACTGATGCCAGTTGGCCTGCATCTTATTATGATGCAGACGCAGGTAACCGGGATCAGCATCCAGCGTGCCGTTGATCTAGTCGAGCACTCCAGAGTCAGTGGTGAGCCTCCTTGCATTCCGGAGGACTCTTTTATTTGCTTTCCTAGTTTTTCTTTATTAGGATGTTGTGGGGTCTGTCCCAACATCCATCTCAGTATTATAGAGGTTTCATAGACAGTCAGACAGTAGTTGAGTCTCTCATCTATGTATTTACAGATATTCTATTTTGAGACATAAGTTGCTATTTTGGCCAAATTTTATCATTTAAGTTGTTTTATGATCTTATATTGTTTTGAGTTAAGTCTTCTGAGTTAAGTAGTCAGGCCAAGGGTTCACTTGGGGCCAGAAATGGTCTCCGAGTGCCTGCCACGTCCAGGGTGTAGACTTGGGGTGTGACATAGTCCCTCGGCATGCTCTTTATACAAGAACCATAGATATTTCATTGGTTCATAAAAGTAAAGACTAAACTAATCAAAGATATTGAGGACAAAGATACATTCATAAGAATTTTAGTGGATCAACTGTATTACATAAGTTAACTCCTAAAACACGTGAAAATTAAATAATGAAAAAAGGAGCAAGACGGAGAAGAAAGATGTTTATCTTATCATGCTAAATTTAACTTACTTTATCATACCATATTAATTATTTCTTTCTACTTTTATAATGTTCCATCAAGCATTCTTAAAATTTCTTGTGCTTTTTATACTTTTATTTTGTAATGTCTTACTTTAATTTTCACTTTTAAATTTTTTAAAATTAGCATCCATTCAATCACATATTACTATGGAAATCATCAAGATTCTCTAAAAGTATGTAAGAATAGAGTTACTAATATTATAATGCACATTCAGAAGATAAATAAATAGCACCGTCAATTTTTTAAGTTCATATAGTTCAATTTACTAGGTTAGTCATAATTTGTAAAAAAAGACAAATAACGAATAAATCAAATATGTTTAGTTTCCATCTCTCTAAAATAGAATTAAAAATATAAAAGGAATTTCATGAATTATATAAATTAATATTTTTGAAAGGATGTTGACGATATTTAAGTTTCTTCATTCAATTACATCTAATTTACCTTCTTTTTTTAAAAAAAATTATATTTCTATCTCATCAATTTGTACTTAAATATAATTCATCATTTTTTAAAAGAGTTATTTAAGTTAGTATATGAAAAAAGAGTTACGTTGAAACAAAATAATTAATAGATATAAAAAGAATAAAAAAAAAGAATTTGTCTAATAAATTTAAAGAAAAACAAATTTAAAAGAAGAAATGGAACAAAAGGAAAAAATAATGAAAAAGAAGAAGAAAGTCTAAGCCCAAAAAGTTCCATTTTCCAAAGCATTTAACGAAGGGAAAAAAATGTTGTCCATGGGATTCGAACCCGTGACCTAGGGGCAATTTGTTGAACCACTTATCCACTGAGCCAAGCCTGTACTTTGTTTTTAGGATGTTCATTTTAATATATATACGCATAAAATCAGGACGAGGAGGTTCGGGTGAACCCCCTAGGGTCCACCTAGGTCCGCCCCTGTTCACTGGGGTGTCGGCGCACCTTCTCTACACATGTCCAAACCATCTCAGTCTCGCTTCCCTCATCCTGTTCTCAACATAGGTCACTCCCACCTTCTCCCCGGTAACCTCATTCCTGATCTAATTGTCACTCCTAGTATACCTACACATCCATCTCAACATCCTCATCTCCGCAATATGCATCTTCTGAATATGTGAGTTCTGGCCAACACTCCACCCCTAACCACTACTTTATAGAACATAGTTTTAATTAAGTTTAGATGGTACCGACCTTCTTATCACACAAGACCCCAGAGGCAAGCCTCTATTTCATCCATGATGTCCCAATGTGATGTGTGACATCATTATCGATGTCACCACTACCCTAAATTACAAACCAAACTACTTAAAACACTCTCTTGAAAATAGTCTATGTGGCAAACCTTACTTCCACGACCGCACTATCCAATGAAACACTCTAAAGGTACCATAAGTAACGTATCTCCTCCAAAACGCTTATAAAATACAGACATTGAACTCTTCTCTTCTTCCCTAATTACTCGTTACAAAACACAATTATGTTGTTGTGAAAAATTTAAGTTAATAGATGAATTTTGAATTTTATAGGCTTTGAAAATTCTTGAGGAATTCTACTACATTCCCTACAACAATTATTTTAATTCCCCTTTCAAAACCTATTTTTCTTACACATTCTTCATTAATAAGCATTTGTTTTTCTTGAGACAAAAATAAATAAATTGTTTTTCTCTTTTGTCTAACTAGGACTAATTTGGGCCTCAACTTGCACTACAAGAAAAAACCTTAATTAAGACCAACATTTAAGGACGAGTCGATATTTCTGTCTCTAAAAGTATATCTATTGGGACGAGATTATATTTCGGTTCTTATTGATATATTTTATAAGGAAGATATTAAATTCGGTCCCTAATAAACATACTAACTAGTCCCAAAATGTAATTAGAAGCATTGATGCTTGAGAGGGAGATTTTTCCGCCTGATGAAATTTTTTGTTTTAACAAAAAATGTAGGCACGGAAAAAATAGTACTAAAAGTAAAAGGAAAAAGACTTAATCTCTTATAATATCTTCAGCTCATTGCTAAAAAAAGAAGCTCTCCACTGAAACTCTTCAGCTCACCATTGAAACTCAATTTGCTCTACCCTAATCTCAACAATTCTCTGCCCTAATCTCAACAATGTGTTGCCCTTAGATTGATAGAGGTGTCTTCTTAGATGTGTTGTTGTTGTCTGCCCTAATATCAACGTCACTCTTCTATTAAATCGAAAAAGGCTTCTTCTTCATCATCCATTTGTTGTTGTTCTACTCGTAACAAATTCCATCGTAGTAGGTTTCTCCTTCTTCATCTATTTGTTGCTGCTCTGCTCAAAACAAGTTCCATCGCAGCTTTTTTTAGACAAAATTTCAGGTGGGGTCCTCTTCAAATCGAGTTATTGTGTTTCTTCCATAAGATATATTGATGTTATTTTTTCGTTGTGTATTCAAGTTACTCCTTCCTCTTTAACATTAAATAGGTTAATGATTTCATCTGTACTGTCAGTACAAAAAATATTGGGTGTAGAGATTTTGCCAACCATTTACATGAGAAATGCAGACATATACATGTATATGACTTTTAACTGAATAACTCGTCTTCTTGGTTACAAGTAATTATTATTTTTTTGGAATAATTAACTCAGCCAATATGACTAAATCCAAAGTCGTCCATTAGAAGTCAAATGAAATAAACTAACAACACGAAAAAATAAAATGGACATCAAATGACTATTTCAAATTTTCAACTCTAACTAGCAGGCATGTTCAATGTTCAACATAACCAATTGAACTTGTTCTAAGCAGCACATATTTCTTATTGCTTCTAATTGTTGTTATTCTGCTTTTAGCCTACAGTTTTGTTGTATTCTTTCATTTCATTTTTGTAGGATTCCAATGCTTCAACCACTTCATTATTCCAGACTTGTTTTTATTCTTCACTCACTTCCTTTCATTTTAGAGAAATGAGAGCATTAATGGTAGAATTGTTAATTCACATTGTTGTTGTTCTCAGAGAGTAGAGCAACTCGACGCTCGTTTGTAAACAGGAAAAATGTTGATAAAGGTTGTTTTGGTTTCAAGGGTCCTTTTCATTCTTTTTCTTCTTGTTTTCATTCACTATTGCTCCTTATTGAAATTGAATGTATTGTTCAAGTAACTCCATAGCTGTCTTTTATTTCTGCTCATCGTCCGAGAGTCTCCTCACTTCATGTTCGCGCTTCTCCATTCCTACGATTTTCAAGTATACTTCTTTCTCAACTTGGTATTTTTCCTCATAAGGTTTTTTCTCTTCTGCACTTATTGTTTTCCACTTAGCACCAAGTAAATTGGCCATATCCTTGAACTCGGCATTTGATTAGCTTTTTTCACGTCATTCCAATGGTCTTTGCACCACAATAGATATGGCGTCCAAGGCCTTTTCTTCTAAGGATCCGCCTTTTGCTTCTCTTTTTTTTCCTCTTTGTCCCTCAGATATTGCACTATATAGAAGTTCGAGGTTGGTTTGAACTCTTTCATTTTTTGCAGCTTTTTGAGTTTAGTCTGAAGTTTCTCATGCTCTTTACCTCGAGCTTAGAGCTCTTCCTCCTTCTGCTTCAGCATTTCCTATCTAGCCTTTAACATTTCCTCAATGTGCTCCTTTTCAAGTGTCATCTTTTGAAGCTTTTCCTGCATTTCTAGAAACTCTTTCTCAAAAGAACTCTGCTCCATCTACTGCTTCACCGCATTTGATGCCCCTCTCTTGTTCGATTTCTTCTAGGATTGTGGATCAACATTCTCTTTAATAGAATCCTCTAGAGGCATCACCACAGAAGGCGATTGAGAAGGCGATTGAGCTGCAGTTCCAGCTAGTATATAGGCTTCGTTTGACGAGTGTTTTTTTGCTTCAGTACCTTCCTAGACCTCCCCTTCTTCGCTGGGAAAGCATCGGAGGGAAGGATCATTTCACCAACACTAGCCATGGCTTAGTGGGCTTTAAGAAAAAGAGGTTTATCCTAGAAAAGTAAAATCTTTGTAACAAGTAATTATTAGAAACTCCAAGTATAAAGCATAGATGTGAAAGACTTATTTGGTTCTTGTGGAATTATAGGTTGAAGTAGGACTACAAAGAACCTTTTGTTTCAATTCAAAATGACTTTGTTTTACTGTTTATAGGTATAACCTATTCACAATAATAGGGTATAATCTAGTCCTTTTGTTTAAGTATTCACTGATATTTCTTTGAATATAAATATGAATTCCCAAGTGCTTCTTTAGATTGATTTGTTAAAATTACAAAGATGAATATCATTTGATTCTAATTACAGATTTAGAGATTCAGATATTAGTTAAAATTCATATTCAAATTTATATATATGTTATTCTCGATGTACTGTGATTTACTAAGGGATGGGTCTCGAGTTGGTTGGGCATAACCATAAACGTCATATCGTGTTGTATACCAACAACCACTCCAGTGGTTCAGATTACTCTAAGACTGGTTGCTTGTTTGAAGAACTAAGAGCCCATGAATTGTGTCCCTGCCAGTCAAGAAAATATGCTTTATAGTCTCCCTGCCAGGTTTATAGCAGTAGTAACGACATAGTCTGTATCAACTGATCAATAACCACTGTTTTTTTCTGCTAGCCATGTTAGTAACTCTACTGTCTCATTACATTCAATTTTACAATTTTTAACACCATTAATGCAAGAATTAGTTGAGATCAATCCAAATTTATTAAATATCATAGTGCTTATGTGCTATACTGAGCGGTAATAGCATGGGTGCTGCAAGGTATAGTCAGCATCTCACTTTAGAAATGTATAGCTAGTATTCTGGTTCAGGTAAATATAGTCAGTGTTCTTGTTATGGCCCTTTTAGATAGCAATTGAAGGTGTTGTCCTATTAAAAACTGTTGTTGTCCAAAAAATTGATCTGAGTATCAAAGACCTCATGGATAAGGTCTTCATTATGTTATATCAGTGATGCACTGCAGCTCGTAATGCATAAATGAATTGCTTCTGTGCAGCTATTTCTTTGAGATCTACTATGTTTATGTGTATTATGTATGAATAGTTTTTGTTAGTGCTAAATTGGAAGAAAAAAGAAGGCAAAAAACATTAGAAATCTTTCTTAAGCTCCAACTCTGTATGTTTGTCTATGCTGAGTTTTGTGAATTTTGTGAGTATTGTGACTATTGTATTGTTGGTTAAATGCCACACAATTCTCAAGTATTGAGTTTCTTATTATTGGTTTTGTAGTGTTTTAAGGTTGGATGCTTATTTGTTTATAAGTACTGCTATGTGGATAACCTACCATCCACTTGACAGATTGCCATACAGGAGATGACTTTTAAATTTTTTTATTTCTTATGTTAAAAGGTCTCACTTTATAATGCACATATTTATGGTTAATTGTGATTGGACTTTCTGAAGAAGAAAAAATAAATTGTAAGGCAACAATCATTGTTACAAGCTTCAATTCTTCGTAGTATATGCATCCAAAGCTTGTCTAATTAAGTGTTCTTGTATTCTCACAGCTTTGTTCATGTTTTGGATATTACCTGAAGGAAATTAGATTGCTTTTGAGGTATATAGTTTAACTACTTCTGGTGTGAAATTTACATATGTTATCTCCTAGTAGGTTGTCTGCTACAAGTTTGCTGCATATTGTTGCTTCCTATAGTGACTATAAATTAACCTCTACTAGTTTGTTGTATTTTTAGTCTAGAATCATGAGTATTTCCATGTTAATATGCCATAGTTTGCACCATGGGAGTTGTGATTTGGATGCTCAGTTTGTGATTGGTAGAGGATATTTCATACACTGCCGCTATATGATTCTTGCATCGTTCTGTATCCTTCAAAAGAAAATTTTGTTCTGAAGTGGATGTTGGGTGCTTTCTGTAATATGTCCAACTAGGTATAAATGTTGTTTTTTGGTAACACATGTGAAATATTACCATAACAAGCAAAAGCGTACAACCTAATGAGCATCTAGAGTTTCTCAACCACCTTCTAGGAAGGGTGTTTTAAAACTACTAGATCTCCAGAAAAACTAAGTACAAATTCGTTGTATAAAACTATGACATTTATGTGCTTTCCTTGACCCGTGAAACATATCCATTCTTTTTCTCAGTTCCTTTTGTATCTGTGCAGTAAAAAATTCAACATATACATTGTCATAACTAATTAATTCAACAAAAATCTGCTCCCCAATAATTAATAATGGAAAAAAGCACTGTCATAACTATTTGTAATCTTGCTGCATATAACAAATGCTAGCAGAAGCAACTTGTATTCTTGCTATAATTTTATCCACTAATTGTTGGCAACCCATCTTTGTCCACTTCTGTGAGGTAAGTGACAGTCCCAAGTACTTGATAGGGAGAATAGCCAGTGCGAACCCAATTTTTTCCAGAATTTGGATGGAATTTCAAATCGGGTAAAGAACTCATTTTGTTCAGAATCCTTGACAAATGTTCCATTACCATTATATGTTGTTTTTTTCTATTATACCAATAGTTTTTTTTACCCTATTTTTAAAATTTTGTACTTGCAGATTTTGAAGATTGAGGTTTTACAAGTCAAGATGCAAGTTTAGAAAATGCACAAGAACTTGATATATACCGTAGACTAGCTCAAGATATTTCCTAAGTTTTTGTGAAGGCATTGAGGAAATATTGAAGCTAACATCAATTATGGGTTGTTAACCATTTTATTGTAATTAATAACACTCTCTATATATATAGTATATTTTGTATCAAGATTTTCGGTAGTGATTTGATATTTTTGGATGAAAAACACTTTTTTGTGACATAAAGTTTGGATTGTTGTTTTCAATTAGAGACTATAAATGTTACTTGTCTATAAAGGATATTCTAGGACAAGAAATGTTACTTGTCCCTAAAAGATATTTTAGGACTAGCAAGTTTTTGGTCCTTAAAGATAATCTCTGACCAGTTAAATATTGGTCCTTAAAGATAATCTAGGACGAGTTGATTGCTTATTGAAAAGATTTAGCGACTGAAAATTCAATTTTTCCCATGATATAAATCCATCTATTAGGACCAGATATATAGTCCTTAACTGTATTTTTCGACCATACTTTTTACTGGTCTCTAAATGGAGTTTACGACCAGTATGTTGAACCCGTCTCTATTGACATTTTTCATCGGAACCAATAAGGACTAGTGGCGACCAGATATTTCCCTTCGTAGTTGATCTTCTGGGACCAGATTTAGACTTCTATGGACCAGATTTTCATTCCTTATTGACTGTTTTTCTTGTAGTGTTGTGGCCTTAAACAAGAATTACTCTTCGAAATTTCAGTGGTTGTAGCGTTCCTTAATCATTAATTAGTCGTTACAATTGATAATTCTTTGTGACAATAATTTAAATTAATCTAGCTAATATATATATATATCTTCCAATTAGTACGGATAAATTCTGAGAGAAAATATATTTTCTTTCTTCACAAGAAGTAGGTAGTTCTTGTGAAGAAAATATATTTCTAGTAATATTTGTGAATCTCCAATATATCCCATAGTTTCATGCGGGGATATAGTGTATTAGTTTACTTTTCATGTATTTTTAATTTCCTTTTGAAAATGGCGAAATTTTCATAAATAACTATAATTTGAATCATAATTATGAATAGCAGCTATAATTTACCTAATTATATTTCATTGCAATAATTTTAGAGAGTAAAGAACTAGCAGCGAGTTCGAGAGAGATAGAGGAGCAAAGCAAACAAGATCAAGAGAGATAGAGGAGAGTGGCGATCAGGTTGTATCTCAATTAAAAATGGAATACAACATATACATAATTTTATTTCCATCTCAATTCTCAAATTTCTCTTGCCTCTGTCCTCTCTCTCTCAATCTCTCATATAGATACACATATTAGCTTTGAAACTAAAATGTAGATAGATACACATTGTATCACCCCTAAAATAAATTCCTATATAAAATATGTACCAATTTTTTGTGATACACAAATGAAAAAAAAAACATTGATACAATGTTTGAAAATTGTATCACCCCCAAAATAAATATACAAATACAGTTTTTCTGATCATAAGCATATCAATTTTTTGAATACAAAGTTATAGTTGGTTGTATCAATATGCATTAACCGATGAAAACACAGTTTGATAATAGGTCCATGTATCAGTTATTCTGATACACAACTACAATTTTTTTCTGACACATAGATACAATTGACTATATCAATTTAAGACGAAGAAGAAAAGATCCAATTATTGAACAACAAATTAAGATCCCATTATGAAATTTTTTAATTGTCTTAATATCAGAGGTGTATCCAGTATTTTGAGATGATGGGTGCATTATTACAAAAGGTTAATCTGAGATATAAACTTGATCGGTTTGACATTTAGATTTTTATTAGTGAAAATTATTAAAAGTTTTATATTATAGGTCCAAAATTAATTATTATATATATATATATATTATATAAAGAATTAAGTAAAATGCCAAAAGTGCTACCAATTACATTTACTATCACTTAGAAAAGTGTTATCTAATTTTAGAAAGAAAAATAAAACAAGATAAATATAAAATTCAAACTCCTAACCTCCCGTAGAGAGGTGCACCCGGTCATTATCGCATCATGTGATACTCCGAGTGTGAGTTTACACATTTATATTTTAATATTTTTTTAAAAAAATATAACACTACTATATATAATCTCGAGAGGAAAGCATAAGTTCATGTGAACCCGATGACCCCTTAATACGCCTCCACTTAATACCATAAAAAATGAATCTAACAATCAACCGACACCAAGAAAACATTAAAAGACCAAAAATTATAAATGAATATATAAATAAATTCAGGTAAAACTGTAATGCAGTTTCATATTAATATAAAAAACAAAGATGTAGAAGAAGAAAGAAAGAAGAGAGATTTACTATATCACTTTAAGTATATTTTAGGAGTCGTTTGGTAGAGTGTATTAGAAAAAATAATGTATGCATTAGGTGTGTGTATTAGTAATACATTGTTTGGTACATTTTTTCATGTCATATATAACTAATGCAAGCATTAGTTATACACTCTATTGTGTATTAACTTGTGTATTACTAATACCAAAGAATTCTAGGTATTAGTAATACATAGTATTTTAACATTTGCATTAGATTAAATAATTACAAAACTACCCTTAAAGCCTTTTTATTTTCTTTGTTGTCACAAGTTTTTGTTTTTATTTGATTTGCTTTTCAGTGTCTTTTAATTTTTTGGTGTCTTAATAGGTTTTATGACCTCTTAAGTATCTTGTTTTTTTTTATAAAAAAAAACAATTTTTTACTATTGTGACGATAAATTTGATAAAAAAAATTATTTGCCAACTTTCCATAAAAATATTTTGACACAATAGTATAACTATTTAATATTATTTTTGAAAAAAAAAAGAGAAGAAGAGTTAATGATGTTTTAGCAAAGAACTTTTTTCAAAGGAAGTGTACAAATAAATAAAGTGTGAAGGGTATATTTGTAAACATATATTTTTTAATAGAAATTATGCAAGATTTGTTATTTCTAATACATCAAACCAAATAATGTATAAAAAATAATGCTTGCATAACTAATGCAAGTATTACTAATGCAAGCACTACTAATGCACCATATTTTGCATTATTCTTATACACTCTACCAAACGACCCCCTATAGTATTATATAATTTTTATAAAGTATATTTACGTTATATTCTCTATTTTATAAGCGAATAAGGTGTGGGACGAACGCTGCACTGTATCATTGTACAGATAGTTATTATGATTGTACTGAAAGTTGATTTTAAGGGTAAATTGCATGCCCTTTCCATCTAACACATGTATTGCCTGTGTCACACACGTGTACTACTTTCTTCTCCATCTAACAAGTGTATCGTTTTTTTTTTTAATTTTAATCCTCGAAATAAAACAATTTCACCGGCAACTTTTAGAGGATTAGGATTTAGAAGATTAACATCAGAGGACTGCGGTGACGAGCCAAGCCTTGATGCCGACGAGTTCAGTTTCCTTCTGCACGGGTCGTTTTTCTTCTGTTATATTTATTGTTCATCTTTTGTAGGACTTTAATTTCTGCAATACTAACACACAATTAATAAGTTTCTGGGGAGTCTTCTTTGGTCGTCCTCTTTAATACTCTTTATATTGAGTTTGAAGTTTAGTTATTACTTTCAATGTCAGATCCATATATGTTGTTGCATGTTGGTAAATTTTGTACTAATTGGGCCTTTTTAGAATTCAAATAAAAGTTTGGAAACTGGGGAATTTTAGAATTGAATTAATCTCCAAAATGCAGATAATCTCAGTTGGAGTTCAGAGGCAACAAATGGACGAAGACTATACATCTCATATAGCTAGGTAAGAAATTGAATTTTTCACTTAATGAGAAAAGGTATAGGTATTTGTGGCAGTTTTTATCTTTTGTTCCGATGTATCAGGAATATTCCATATTCCTATTATGCAGATCCTCCTCTTCAATGCTATCTCCTTATTTGGTGTAGAGATATCTCCCTCTTAATGTATATTATTAGCTTTCCTTATTTGTGGATAATTCCCTTACTAGTTCTTTATTTCCTTTCATGTCGATGTACTCTATTATGTATAAAACAAAGACAATTGTACATCAATAAAAGTAAGACTTACATATAACTCTTTCAGGATGGTCATGATATTTCATTTAGTAGGATATCAATTTTTGGTTCTTAATTCTCCTTTTTTTCTCTTTGGTGACTTGTGTTTTTTTGAGGGTTGAAAATATTGATTTCATTTTTGCAGGTTTTATGACTTCTGATGAGCAACAAATGTCATTGGATTGTAAGTAGCTATACATCTCCTTCTCATTTTGATGTTATTCATCCCAATCTCATTTCACAGGCTTATTGTGGGGATGGTCTGGATGAGTTGTTTGAGCTTAAGCACCTTTTTCTGTTCCTTTTCTCTGAATTATGATTCTTCTGTTGCTTCTATGTTTGGGTGCCTTTTTTAAAAATAATAATTGCACTTGTGATTTTCATTTTTTTCACAGTTTATAATTATATATTGTGTCGAGGGTCAAGCGAAATAGTCTCTCTACCTTCACAAGTTATGGGTATGTTTGTGTACACCATCCTCCCTACATCTCACTTGCGCAAGATCTAGCAAAATACAAAATATAAATGAAGCACAAGATCAATAGGTAATTCCAACGGTTATGGATGAAGGTTTGTTGTGTGTTGCTACAATTATATCAAGTATGTTGTTTAGCAGGAGTTCTTTTAGTTCATCACTGATTTGTATTTTGGTAGATAATATAGAAAATCTCTGAACTAATAGAGTATTCTTAATAATTATCCGAGTGTTGGAATGGAGCTACTCCAAATTTGGTAGATAATATAGAAAATCTCTGAACTAATCGAGTATTCTTAATAATTATCCGAGTGTTGGAATGGAGCTACTCCAAATGGAACGAGGAATGCATATTTAATGTTCATATAGCCAACCTCAATTGGTTTAAGTTTGAAGCATAGTCTCATTATCCACCGAGTTCAGAAGGTTGTGATTGGTCCAAAGGGCGGGTCACAGACGGATTTCTCGGTTATCAAAAAAAAAAGTTTGAAGCATAGCTATTGTAAAGTATAACTACACAATGTCAGATGTATTGAAATTATTAGAAGAGGATGTAAAATTGACTCCTTAATAGATATATGTTGGGATGAAATGCACAGAAATGATCTACACAAAAAATTAGGATATTTCCTATTTTATTTAGTTCCTCTTCCCTATAATTTCATGGTATTGAAGTTATATGATTTACATTAACCCAACTCACACAGTCCTCATACTTTCCTATAAGATAAGAAAAAATATGATGAATTTTCAAGTATTTAACATAAATTTGAGGACTAAGAGCCTGTTTGGATTGATTTATTTAATTCCTTTTAAAGTGAAAATAATTTTGAGGTAGTTTTGAAGTTATAAGTACTTATTTTTAAGTCAAAATAACCAAAAAAAGAAGCAGCCAAAAGCCATAAGTTAGAAAAAGATCATTAAGAGCACTTTTTTGGATTTTGTGGATCAAAATATAATTGATCATCATCTAGCTTGGAGGTGGGATGGGGTGGTGGTATTTTGGTCTTAATTAGTATGCTTTGAAAAGTTGTGTATGTAATTTCTATATACATAGAAGAGATCATGATAATACCAGAAGAAATGACTTTATTTTTGTAGAAAATCTTCTTTTCTTCTTAAGTTTTGTTAGAACTTACTTATACGCCAAATGTTTGTTTGTTGAATATCTGCATCTTTTATGCAGAGTTGTTGTAATTATAGTATTGCCAAAAGCTAGTGTATACTTCACTGTGTTCACTTTGTCAATAATTAGAGGAATGGACTATTTTCTAACACACAATGGAAAGTACCGAGTAGTCTGTATACAAACTAACGTCTCTGTTTCTAGGAGCAAAGCTGCTGATTATTATTTCTTATTTATTCTGTCTTTTAGGTGAAATTAAGGTAGTTATCAGTGGTTGTTGCCCCTTTTAACCTCAAGGGTTATCGATGATTGGATTATTCCAACTGAGCGAACGAAGCTTTTTATAAACAGTCGCTTGTTAAGTTGTACTTGTCGAAATGAGTCTTGTTCATGGTGTTTGTTCTAATTAAATGCTCTGAACTCTTTTGTGTGTTATTTTCACTTTTTACTGCTATAATCCGACTTTGAGGTAGAGTTTCTTGATTCAGGTTTCACAAGCTCCCTTGGACCTAACCTTCTTCTCGCTGTTTGGCAGGTTGGAGCATGTTTGGTGAGTCAAAATTACGTAATACTAGGTAAGATGTATTTGATGGAATCAGTTCTCTGTCTATTGATAGCTGAAAAATATTTCATATCATTAAGTTTTATTGTGCAAATTATATATGATTAGGAAGAACTGTATAAAATCATCTGATCGTCTTTCTGGAGTCCAAGTTGGATTTTTTGCCCCTTGACTGATAAGATTTATGTAATTGGTACAATTTATTCCAAGAGCTATGGTGTTCAATTTACCATAAAATCCGGTTTGCTTCAACCCTAACTATTTAACCAACTGCTGCTAATTTCATTTGTTTGGGCCATTTTCACTCTGGTGATGGACTAACATGCTAAGTGCTACTAAATTCTGAAGGTTCTCTTTCATTAAGGGTTGAATCAGTACATGATCAATGTTGACAAGTAAATCATTATTAGACGTGTCAAGCTAGAAACACCTTTACAAGTAGGATATCTAATGCAATTTTATTGATTGTTGGATACACTCAAATATGAATTCTTTGCCAACCAATTTACAATGTGGCAATGGCACTGATCTGCTAGCACCAATCCTATAAATTTTATGTTTTTTTCATGCGTCACTTTTCTATTTTTGTTGTTCCTTACTACGGTATTATCTATTGTGATAAGATGACTACGCAAATCATCAAAAAATTGAGCATGGTTGAAAATATGAATTGTTGGACCGCTACTGAGCACAAAACATGGAACAGAAAAACAAAGGTTACTGTATATTATTACAATTTCATATATTTCGATCAGCCGACAATACTGTTGCTTAAGAAAAATGGGAAGCTCATATAATCATGTGTGAAAATCTACCATAAAGTTCACATAAAAATGTAACCGATCAATAAATTTATGTATTTTTTTTTTTGTGGCATTTATAAATTGACCTGACCTCTTTTTTTTTGATAGATTTAACTTGAATCATTCTCTGCACAAAAATGGGTTTGTTTCTGCTTATGACATTAGGCTGCTGAAGTGTTAGGATGAGTTATAAGGTTTCTTTTCAAACTATGGATAAGAGTAGTTGTAATACTTTAAACATCAATTGTGATGGTAGTAGTGCTTTTACATTTTTACCTAAGGAATTTCTCTGTTTTATTCAGTTGGAATTAACGTGTTTACTTTACTTTTGGCAACTCCTAAATGCCTACTTTGAGCTGCTCTTCTCAGTAATTGTTGTCGTCCTTTGATTTTATTAATCATTAATTGTTGGAGTTGTTGGCACGGGCCACGCCCCTCTAGTATTATATATAACTGTAGCAGCTAAGTACAAATTAGTTGGTTCACACATATAAAAAATAAAAATAAAAAAGAAAGGAGGAGATAATAATTATTTGATTCATCAAGTCAATTAAAAAAAAAGGATAATAGGGTCAAGTGACAATAAACAAATTGCTAGCAATTACATCTGTGGGAGTCCACCAGTAGTCCATGTATTGTGTAATGAAATTATGGAAGAACTTTGTGAGTAAATGGACAAATTATTAGGTGCACTTTTTCTTCACTACCCAACTTAATACTCTATTTAATAACGTCAAAAATTCCATAAGACTTTTTGCCACTTTGACCAAACTTATTTCATTTTCCCTTCATGCATATATACTAATTAATACGTGTGAATATTCATTTCAGTGTAGGAACAAAATTACTTCTTTGAGTAGTATATACATACCAAAATTAAACATAAAATTAGTCATGTTATATATTCATCTTCTCATAAAATGTATTAGCTTGAAGGACGAACGTTAATTTTTTTGGTGTATCATTAAAGATCGTATATATTTAATGTGGACCTCCATTATAGAATAGAAAAAAAAAAGCAGTGTAGAGATCCACTAAGTATTCTTATACTAGAGGATATTGTAGGCAGGGGCTGAGCCACGTGGTTGTCAGGATGTCCATGTCCAATTGTATGTCCTTTGTTAGAGAAAAATATATCATATCATACATATAAATAAAATGATACATAAAATAATTAAATACATATTGTGAACACCCGACTATTAATAGATTAGTGATTCAGATGCCTATGAGGTTCGAATTCTATTATCATTCATTGAAAGTACATGAATCAAGAATTTTATCTAGTGATTCCATCAATGCCATTTTTGGCCACATGATGGCGGTTTGACGGTGAACGTTTCATGAAATATTTTTGTTTATTAATTAAAATATGCTTTACATGCAATACCCAAGAACATTACATTTATTGCCAAACCAGTGATTAATGAGCTTACTAGGACAACTGTTTTTTTACCATAACTATTGCTAAATATCAAAAAGTTCTTCACTTTATCTTGAAACAAATTATCTTTTTAATCATTTTTTCAAACACAACAACTAAGTATATGTGTTTTCAAATATGGTTAATTATTTATTTTCTCTATCTCAATTTATATCTTTTATCATCTCAAAGTGAGTGACATATAGTAATAATTTAATTTTTAAATATTATTTTTTTTGCCTAAGAAGATGATTTATAGTCATTCACACGGGTAGTTGTGACTTATTTTAGATCATAAATTTTAGAAGGTTTTATTTTCTTCTAAAATTCTTTGTTTATACAAACTACATCATATAAATTGAGACAAAGTGAATATTTATATTTGTTTAATTTATTGGTTATTTGTCTTGAATTTCTTATCATAATTGAATTTTTTCCCTATAAGGAAAAACACAAAGTTTCCATATTTGGCCAGACTCTTTTTGTAGGAAAAAGTTTACACGGTAAATAGAAGTTCATTCCTTCTAAATTAGTAGCATTCATAGTAATTCTAGAGGGCTTTGAAAGTTTTGTGTAGCGAGAGAAATGGTAGACACCTCTTTTATTCCGATTGAATTGTGTGAGTTAACTTTCTTTATATTTGTATCCTCATATTTATACTGTAAATTACATATTTCTTCTTGTAGATATAGTCGATTGACCGAACACGTTAACTATTTATATCTTTTATATATTTATCGTTTATTTTCTTAATCATAATCTTTTGAAATCTGCTTCACTAATTATTTTTTGACCTAACAAAGGTGTCTCTGAACTCTCAAACGTATCAGAATAGTAAGAAGATAAAAGGATCTGTAGCCAAATCTGAACGAAAGTTAGAATAAAATAAAAAAAAAAAAAAAAAGCGAAAAGCGCGTAGTATTTGGATAGTACTATGCTTGTCTAATTGCTCCATGTGATGAGAGTCATCTTCTACGACTTTGACATAAAACTCTCCTCCTTATACTTCCATCACCATTCACACACATTTTTATAGTAATTTCTTTCTCAAATTCAGATCCAATTCAGCCTTTAAAACTTCAACAAAAACCTTGAACCAGTCATAGAATTCAGTACATATGGCTCCACTTGTAACTCAACACTTTTCTAACATACTTTTAATACTCTTACTAGCTTCTTCATTCATTTCTGCTCATTCATCAACCAGAAGAATATTGAAACTAGACATTGATAATCATTATCCTCAAACAATTAAGAAGAAATCCATTTCAATCATTGATAATGATAATCCTCAACCAATCAAGAAGAAATTCAATTCAAATTCACTTTCCAGTTCCAACAATCAAACCAAACTCCTCAAATCCACTACTGGCTCTTCCAAGAACCAAACCAAATTAACCAAAATTTCTTCCTCTGGTTTTGGTTCAATCAAGAACCAAACCAAGCTTGCAAAAACTAAACTTTCTTTATCTGACTCAGTTTCTGTTTCAACCAAGAACAAAACCAAACTTGCACTAAAATCCCAATTGAAAAAACTCAATTCCACTTCCACCAAACCCTCAGATCTATCCAAAATTACCTCTTCTTTCTCCAAGAACAAAACAACCACCACAAATGAATCCAAATCCAAAAACCCAACAAAATCCCAATCATCTACCAAGAAAGTAACAACACAAATGCCCTATTGGCTAAAAAATGATGAAGATGACTTAACCACTGGTCTTACTGACTTACCATCAAAATTCCAAGAAACCTTTTTACCAGATTTAGAAAAAATCTCAAAAACCTCAAAAGTCTACCTCAACAAAGCCAACAAACAAATCACCAACAACTTCAAACCCATTGTAGGCAACAAATACGCATCCACAATAGCCTCAATAACTTCATTCACCTTCATTCTAATCCCTCTAATTCTTGTCTCCCTCATTTTCAACAAAATCAAAGCTTATTTTTCACTCCAAAGACTCTTAATCTTCATCCAAGTTTATCTCTCAATTTACTTCTCCATTCTCTGCCTTTCTTCTCTACTCACTGGCTTAGAACCACTCAAGTTTTTCTACGCTACATCACAGTCCACCTACATTTGCCTACAGCTCCTTCAAACTCTCGCTTACGTGTTGTACCTTTTGATGCTATTGATGTACCTCGTCTTAGTATTCTCAACGGATACTGGGCCGGTTACGAAAATGATTGGGCTTACCCAAACTTTTGTGGGCTTTGCTGTTGGGCTTCATTACTATATGACGGTGTTTCATAAGGCTGTGTTACGTCAGCCTCCTAAGACTAGTTGGAGAATTCATGCTATTTATGCCACGTGTTTTCTTTTGATTTGTCTCTTAAATAGAGCTGAAAAATGAAGAAAACTTACTTACAAGAAGGTGGTGAAGAGGGTAAAATGAACTAGAAGTTTTTTTTTTCTTATTTTAATTACTTAGATAGGAAGTGAGATAAAAAAGAAATAGAAGGAAAAAAACATTGTTTCTTCTATATTGCAATTTGTAATTTATGAGGGTTTTATTATTATATATTTTGAATAAATGATGCAACATTTGGTTCTTTTGTAACTTCTATTCAATAAAAAATGAGGCTAGTGCAGAACATCTCCCACTATAAATATGGTTCTATACTAAGGCCCCGTTTGGTCATGCGATATGGTATCATGATATGGAATCATGAGATGAAACTAAAGTTTTGTTTGGACATGCGGTATGGAATTTTTGTGTTGTATATATTTTCTCATAAACATAAAAATCTCATAAGTTGTAAAACTATTAAAATAGCCCCAATTGTTTATTCAATCTTATCAAATAAATAAAAATTTATAAAATCGCATAATAAATTATTACAAAGTTATTTGTTCTCCGCTTAAGTAATTGTTTCATCTAACTTTAATTTGATTAAAAAAAATTGAACATAAATTGTAGTGTGCTAGTCTTTAATATAATCTTTTCACATAGTACGGACAATTTCCTCACGTTGAACTTGCATTTCTCGATCATGTGACCGAGAAAACGAACCAACATTGTTACTTTGAGCCATTTGTTGGTCAATATCATCCGCAATTATATCTTCATGGTCATAGACCATAAATATTTCATCAATTTAACAATCGGTTGGTGTGAGTTAAATTGACTATATGTTGGTGAGAATAATAAATTTTATATCGGTGAGAATAATAAATTTTAAAAAGTAATGATGTGATTATAAATTTTATTTACATATAAAATAAATGGTTAGTAGATATAAATGTGGGGTTGTTTTAACAAAATATAAACTCGTGAACCAATTTTTGTATTAAAATATCTCAAAACATGATATGGAATTACCATATAATTCCATACCATGGTTTTTGGAGAATATGTAATCACATCTCATGATACCATATCATGAGATGGAATCATCGTAAAATCGCATGTCCAAACGTTGATTCCATCTCACGATATCATATTGTGATATGATATCGCATGGCCAAACGCCTACTAAGGGTAAAGAATTACCCATATAATTACATTGCTACAGTAAATTTATTGAACAAGTTTAAGAGAAATTTTATACATCTTCTCATATAAATTTGACATCTCATATATAACCTAACCAAAAAATGACAAATCAATCAAAACTATCATCAACTATCTATGATTTATTTAAATATCACATAGTTTGATTTTACAATATTATTCGGTGCACCCATTCATCGAAAAAAAAACATTTACTTAATTCGAAAATTTGAACACCTCAGCAAAAAATTTAGCTACACCACATGGACATGTTACACCACGCACGTCAATTAAAAAAAATGGTTGCACCTCTGGAAATGAATATACACACATTGTTGACTAAAGTTGTCAATTAATTTGAGCCATATAATCGTTCTCCGGCAACGGCCTAATTGCGTAATCGTTCTCCGATGAAGATCTGGACGGAGCTTCCTCTGCCATTGGCACTTCAGTAAGTAATGGTACAATTATTGCTGCTGAATCTTCCAAAAATACCGGTCTTGTTTCAACTAATATACAATTTTGCGCGAAAACAAATAATACTCCCAAAAATGCGAAACCTAAAAAACCCAATGAAATAGTCCAGACCTCAGACGTGATTATTCGATGATCATTTCCATCATCAGCAGAAGGAGATGGGCTAGGAGCAACATTCACTTCAGCAACAATAGCAAAATGTCCTTGTTTTCTTGTTGAACATATATTACCATTTGTCACATTACTAAACTCGATGGAATTATTTGAGTCAAAATAAACGCACTTGAGCAAAGACTCCTCTGACTCTGACTCTGACTTAGGTGTTACATCACTGAACTTGATGTCTACAGAATTTTCCAATGGATGGATTTGCAATTGTGCTTTATTTTTAGCACACATATCCATCGCATCGTAAGTCAAAATACCCAAAATTGGTGTTTGATAAACGTAACCAATAGGTAAAGGATAATAAAAAGACGACCAATTACCAAGATTTTGATAGACAAGAACGATTCTTGTTACATAAGGCTCTACAGTGATTCCAGTTGGGATAAGAAATTCATGATAATAACCATATCCTCTCCATTTTAAGCTATCTCTTCGAAGCATCAACGCGGATATTTTAATCCCAAACAAGTTAGAAGGAACAGTTCCTTCATAAGCAGTACCTGTTTTTGTTTTTGGCCATGATAATGCCTTGAAAGCATATTCTTGAAGTAAAGAATCAAGAGAACTTTTTGTTGAAAATTCCGAATTAATTGATCCAGATCCAATCGCAGCACAAATAAGAAACCAAAAAATTGTGTATATATAAACAATTACTGAATGCATTATGAAATTGGGACAATTTTTATGGTTGATTTATGGAAACTAGAAAAAAAGAGATGAAAATTGGAATAGAATTTTTGGTATGCAGAAAAAAAGTGGGGAACAACTAATTAAAGCTATAGTTTTTGTTCAAAATTAAGTCAACTATTAATCATGTTAGGGTGTATGAATTAATTCCTTATTTGTTTATTACAGTTAGGTGCCGAAAATGTCATACGTACAGATCATCTAGGCTCTAGCAATATAAATATTAATTAAAATATAGATAAATATTAACAGTATTCAATTTCATAAAACTTTTATAGTTGTAGTTTAATCTTAGTCAGCTTTGTTTCAATATTAATATATTAAAATATTTTCGTTTGTGGGAATAATCAACTTATACATAGATTTATGTTGCCATGAATTATTGTATTATTAGTCTAAATAAAGGGAAAACTACCTAACTAAACATATTTTACATATATATACTTAATTTACTTCTAATTTTAAAAAAAGGAAAAATTACTAAGTGTACACCATTATTTACCATATTCTCAATTTTCCCTTATCATTTCAGAATAATACAAAAATTCCTACTTTTCATCCAAAACTCAAACCGTCTGGATACATTGTTCCTCTCCACTTCAAATCCATGTTTTCCACTCCTACATTCACTCCTTTAATCTCTTCCTATTTTTCACTCACACAATCAAATCAGTTATCTTATTCATCCTAATTTTAATTTCAAAAGGTTTCTCTCTCCGGTCAATCAATCTCAAATATGAATAGTTTCATCTTCTTCAATTTGTTGTTCTGCGTTTTCTTTCCATCGATTTTGTCGGATACATATGGATGCTCCTTCGTTTAGTATTGGGATTACCCAAATAGTTACACCTAACACTAATCGAATCTTTGATTCTGATGATCTCAAATAGGTCGATAACAGATTTAAAAGGTTGCATGATTCTTTAACAATGACATATCAAAGTTCAAAGAAGGCAAAAACGAAAAAAGGATGTACCTGCATCATCGAAAGCAAATGTTGAAAAAACACCAAAGAAAAGGAGTAGAAAAGTTGCTCCTGCTATTTCTCGACCTACGCTATCCAGGGTATGCATTTAATATCAATTTCTTTGTTTTTTAAATTTTTGTCCCTGTTGTTAGTTACTTTAAATTTGATACATATAGTATCATATTGTCATGTATCTTTTTTTAAATCTCCTGCTTCTACACACCCTAATTGGGAAGATAAGATTGGAAATGGGTAATTATATCAAGGAAAATCTTTATATTAGATCATTTGAAGTGTTTAAATCAAAGTTGGAGGAAAAAAGGAGTCTTAAAACAAAAGCTCAAGTTGATGGGTTCATCGTATCGGAATATTTCAAACGATCACGTACATGGTGTGACTTTGAACAAGCATATATCCCGGTATATGAGGAGTTAGGGGTTGAACTACTTTTCAAATAATAAATATTTGAGTCTAGTTTCCATTAATATAAATCGCTCATTCTTCTGATTTTAGAGTAAAAAAGGTTATGCGTGTTTTACTATAAATATATGCGGTGCTAAGGCGATCTACGGAAAATGTATCTCCCTAAAAATGGTACTTATATTACTTTTTTATGATGTTATATAGATAAAGGTCATCATAAATTATATGATGCATGGAAATGAACTGTTCTTATACTACATATTTTCTCATGCTGAAGTTTTAAGTTTATAAAGGTCCATAGTACTGATCTTTTCAAGTCAATTTCACATGACTGTATGTGTCTACCATTGAAACTCTTAGAAGTTACATGATATATTCGTTACGTAAGTAAAGAAAGTAATTGTTCATAGTTTAGTCATACATATGTATATAGATGTATATAGATCTCACCAACATGGGTTGTGGTGCATTGGTGGGAGTGTTTCACCCTTAACCAGAGGTTTTGGGTTTGAGCCCTAGGTATGGAGAAAATCATGTTGGGAGCGCCACCCCCGAATGGATCCTGCAGAGCGATCCGGAATTAGTTGGAGCGCCACCCCCGAATGGGCCCTGCAGAGCGCGATCCGGAATTAGTCAGAGCTACAGTATGGGCTCCGAACACCGGGTGAGAAACCAAAAAAAAAAGAAAAAAATAATAATTGATGATTAAATCATGAGTTATATGATTCATGACTTAATTATTACATGTCTTTACAAGGAAGATTAGATTGCAACCTACTCTGCAATGTGAGATGAATATCTATAGCATTCTGTTTATTCATGACTTAATTCTTACATGTTTATGTATGAATCAATGTATATTTATATATCTAGATATCTATTCCGCTACTTATGAATTTACAACCACAACATGAAATATAGTATATTCCCTCCGTTCATTTTTACTTGTCCATTATATAATTTTGGAATGTCTAATAATATTTCTCCAGTTTATAAAATCAATGAACAATTTATCGTTTTGTGCCTATCCTACCTTTGCTATTAATATTATTTACTCCCTCCGTCCCATTTTATATGTCATCCCTTTCTATAAATAGTTGGTCTATAATACTTGTCATTTCATAAAATCAATGCATAAATTAGCATATTGTTCCTTTTTTACCCTTGTGAGTTATTAGCATTGAAAACATACATTCGACCAACTTAGAAAAGTTAAGTAAATGATTCATGTTCATTGGTTAAATTAATTAATCAAAATAAATTAATTCATATTCATTGATTGAAAACTTGAGTTCCAAAAAAATTAAATAAGGGTAGAAGGGAAAAGTTACATCATTTCTTAATGCGAGTGCAAAGTAAAAATGTGACATATAAAATGGGACGGAAGAAGTACTATTTTTCAACATTTAGATAACTTATACTCTCTCTGTCCCTATTACTTGTCCATATTTCCTCTTTTAGCTATCCCTATTCACTTGTTCATTTTGACAAATCAAGAAAAGACAAAAAAAAAATTCCTATTATACCCTCATTTAAACTTCTTGAAAATTTCCAGTAAGCTATAATTCATCCTTTTTGGAACCAGACAATACATTTATTATACTTGGAGAGTTACATAATCTTTTAAGTTACCCATAAAGCATTTCGTTAGTTTATGAGAAATAAACTTGAAGTTTCAACTAATACTCCTATCAAAGTAGAAGGCTCACTTATATTGATTGAAGATCCAAAAATTATTGAAGTAAAAAATTTAAAAAGGAAAGATGAAGATCGAATAGAAGCATTCGAAGATTCAAAGGGAAAAATTAAACATATTGCAGCAGGCATAATAATCAATTTTCCTGAAGAAGGAGAAGAGATATTTGATGATCCAGAATTTTAGAAAAAAACATTTGGTAAAATGTTGAAAATATTACTTCCGAAATTTTACTAAGAGAAAATGAGTTTTGTGTAGACATAATAATTTCGTTCTTTCTCTGTTCCAATTACATTATGGCTACGAGCCTCCAAAAAATGTTACAAAAAAATTGTAAAAGTGTATGTTGTTTCCTCCAATTTATTTCACTTGAATTTAAAGAAGTGGCTGTAATTTTGAAGTGAAAAGTTGTCATAAATACAACAAATAAACTTATGAACTTCCCAGAGCATTGATTAGTTATCTTGAGTGAATTTGTTTTGGAATTGTAAATTATACTATAAGAGTAAAATTGTAACTTCACTATGCTAATCATTGTTACCTTAATATGTGTGTCATTTCTAAAGTGAACAACTAAATAGGGACAGAGGAAGTATTTAATAAGGGCAATTTGATAAAACTACCTCTATCATAATCTCAGTATAACAAAGAGTCTTGCAAACAAATAACTTTAATGAAGAGTCAAATGTTAGTTAATTAATTAATTTGGGCTCACAAAAATTAAGACAACCGACGAATTCGGACAAGAGTGGGTGTCGGTGGCCAAAATTTGGAAATATCGAAACACAACATAACATGTCTAGTCTCTAATCGCCGACTAATTATTTATACATTAGTAAGTAATTATGATTAATTGTTTACATTTCACCTAGTTTATCCACCTAACCATAGAACTACTATATCGTGTTACTCGTTCTGTCTCGTTGTCATATTTATTAGACCATACGATATTTCTTAGTTTATTTTTATTAGTTTGTTATACTAAAACAAAAAAAATTATATGTTTATTTTTATTTATTCTTAAAAAATTAAAATATAATTTATTACTTAGTTTCTAAATTATTCTTATTATTGATTATAGTTGTTTTCTCAATACATTTCTTGCAATATTAAATTTATTATATTTAAAGGATGATATAATAAAATTACTTTTTTGTATTTACTACTTCTTAAGGGATATATAAAGTTAAACATGAACAAATAAAGGTGCACGAAGGAGGCCTTATTATTTTAAAAAAGTAAAAGAAAATTGCTTATTATTTTTCAATTTCTTTTGATACTCTAATAAATATGAAGCAAAATTGATATGATAAAAGAAATTGTAGTTATTCAAAAGTCATTTATATAGTTTGATTTAGGTGTAACGTACTAACCTTTCATCTTTTGTTCTTGTTTGAAATGAACGGGAATATGCGGACTTTCTGACTTTTTACCCGTCAAACCTCAAACCTTTTGAGAAGACCATACCAATCAATTGAAAATATGCATTCATTTTTTACAAGTATGGTAAGATCAATGCTGCAAGTTTGTTACTGAGAATTCACAACATCCCTCCTTTTTATCACCCTTTTTACAAGTATTGGTAAAAAATATGAGTACCAAGCATTCTTTATGTGTCCAATCAAGTTGGATAGAAATGATACTCATCAATAATATATTTAGTGTAATTTCATAAGTGTGATTTAAAAAGGGTAAAGCGTACGCTAAAGTTATCCCTATTTCGTAGAGATAGAGAGTTTGTTTCCGTTAGACCTTAACCTTAAATAAAGCTACCAAATAGTTCGAAAAAGGGGGATACAAATAGGATAGCAATAACAACAGAATAATTCGAAATGCAAAGTAGTACACAACAAATAAGAGAAAGAGTAGTAACGAAAATGAAATAATGCAATAATCGGAGCAAAAATCAGTAGTGATAGTTGATATGCGAGAGAAAGAAACTAAAAGAATAGTGTTAATATTGCTTTATTTGATAGTTTTAAAAAATAAAAATAGTTGACGGCTTTGTTGTTTTTATTATTAAGATGAATATTTAATTTAAATGGATCTCAACCATAAATTATTATACAGTACACATGGCAGAATCTATAAGGCCATTGAACATTACTTGACCGGATCCTTATCCTATAATAATACGATCAGAATTTTTTTTATCTTGTATAGTATACTTACGCAGCCACGTGTCATTTGCAGATTTGCTTTTTCCTCCTAAGCAAACTGATGATTCGTCTAAATTAAATACGAACAAAAAATCATCGTCGTCACTAGTTGTCAATATAGGCCAGTCCAGCCGATACATGTTTTGAAACTTTGATGGATCAAGCCAGGCTAATCCATTATTTTGGCGGGCCAAAAAACAGTCAGCCCAACTCATAACTATGCTGGTTACGGGCCGTGTAAGCTCACTTTTTCAAAAAAATATATTTTTTATAATTTAATTAAATTTTAATATAAATATCGACAAAATAATATTACATGATGTTTACTATTTGTTAATCAAGTATCAAATCCATAAACAAAATAATCTTAATCACGCTTATTAAGTTTGACTTCAAGTAAAGATTTGATTGTATAACTTAAATATGAAATTATTGTCATTTTATATAATTTTTTTGGCTACAATAGTACAGGAACATATTTTTTATGTTTGAGTTTTTTAACTTTATGATATTTACTTGCATGGTTTAAGACAAAGAGAAAGAATAACATTATGGAGCAAGAATAACAAATTAAGTATCTTAATACAGTGAAAGAATTGTTGAACTTGATACTCAAAGAATCACCCTAAATCAAACTTTAAATCTCTTCAAAATAAAGTATTCTTCATCAATTAAATGCCCTAATTATAATCATGGTAAAAAATTCAATACAATTCCAATAATTCATGAAAAAAGAGAAAAAAAATACACAAGATGAACCCATAAGTTATACAATAGATTTATCATTTCTTTTTATCAATGGATTTCTAGTGTTTTTCAACTGAAAATTGCTTTGAAATTTCCAAACAAAACCAACAATATTTATAAGTAGACTAGGATCGAAACTGATCTTGGAAATATAAAATTTTATTAAATCAAATTCATGAATAAATTTGAAATTCATATAATCATAGGACAAAATATATGTTTCAAATTAGTCAAAAGATGTTAAATAAATATCCCTAATAGGTTCAAAGAAGTAAGAAGGATTTTCATTATCCTTAGCAAAGGGATTTGGAACCTTTGGAGAGTAAAAGAAATAATTAATACAAGTAAGCAGATGAGTAGATGCACGTTGAGACGCTTCATCCAAATCACCTTTGAAGATTAACATACTATTCAAATACTCAAAATTGTATTTCAAAATTACATACTAATGAAGACACTCCTTATAAAGTTGCTTAAATTCGGGATTTGTTTCATTTGAAGTGACTGTCACAATCTTTCTTGCAATATTCGAGTAGTTTGAATATGTCATTTGAATTGTAACATCTTCAATATCGTATTTTGTTCTTGCCCGTTTAGCCATTGTATTATTTCCAAAAACATTTGTAGACAATAAAATTCACATCGAGAAAACAATAATCAAGAATGGAAAATTATCGCAACAATTGTTTTATTAATTTAAAGTGTGAGTGTTACAATCTCTATGATTTCTCTGAATTTGCCTTTTCAAATATAATTTAAGGGCTCTTGAGCTTGATCTTGAACTTGGGATTTATCTTGAACTTGGACTTGAACTTTATCTTAATCTGTAACGACCCTCTTAGTGGTTTTATGAATTTTAATCATTATTTTTATATTAACCCTTTTTAGTAGCTTTTATAAATAATTTATGACTTATAAGAATGAGTGATATGATTTTCAAATTTAATAAAAGATTATTTTGTTGCTAATAATAATAGAAAAGGTGAATAAATAAATAAAACATTAAAATAGAAATAAAAGGGCAAATATTGCTTGCTGTTGTGAACAGCAGCAGTTCGCGCAGAGGGGGGGAAAAAGGGTTGGAATATTACCTACGGCGGCCGACAACGAATTCAGGTGAGAAGTTCAAAATTTCGATTTTTTGAGTACGCAATATATTGCTAAATATGTTAAGTTGTCCATTGTTTTGGAAGGAAAGAGTATTATATATTATTATATGTTGGTATGTAATGAATTGGATTTCTTTTTGTTTGCTGCAATATTGATTTTTCAAATTAATGTTAAGTATTATTATATGGGTTACTATTCACAGGTTATAGTAAGTACTCATGAAGTAATTATAACCAATGATTGGAGGATGTTATATTATAGGATAAATGCCCTAACAACGTTCTGCCTATTAGTTTAACGTTTAAGTATTGTTTCTTAAGTGAGTTTCGATTTCAGATTTTATATAATTATCATACTATGATTAAAGTTTTGATATATTGAGATATGTAATTAAGTAGTGGGTGTATAGTAGTATATGAAGATCATTAAATTTATGTTATTTAGAGATATTGAGACTAAACCCTAGGCTTGGAATTTGGAAAAGAACTTGAAAGAGTTGAAATATTAGTTGGTATCAAGATTAGGATAACTTGATTATAGAATCGATGTGAGTTTTTGGGTCTAGGCTCAGACCAGTAGTGATATGGGTGTTGTTAGTTTTAAAATCTTATTGTGGTCATTTATTTTAATAGATTGCTTTGATTTGGAAGTTCAATGAAAGGGGAAGACTCGAGTTCTAGAGTGATTGTTCGACTATTTAAGGCAAGTGGATTTCTAAACCCTTCTTAAGTGTATGGAATTCGTGTATTTCCTTGTAATATGTGTTTGGGGGTAATGAGACTTGGTGATGGGTTGACTTGTCCACATTGATTAATTCTAATGATGAAAAAGGGGTAATAAAAGGCAATGTGATTAATTGTTTGTGTGTGATGTGTGGAGAATGGTTTGAAAGGCTTGTTGATGTTGTATCATGATTGTGTTGTTGTGAATTGTGCAATGTTATGAAAATGGTCATCTCCTCATTATTTGTGTGAACATGTCATTTGCATTGTTCTGAGACATGGTTGTGACAAGTGTTAAGTGAATTGAGAAAGAATAAGAAATTAAAGAGGAAGTACCATTTCGAGGGACGTATCGTGCGCCGCGATGGATACTTTATTTTGAGGGATGTATCGTGCGCCGCGATGGTTACTATTATCGAGGGTCGTATCGCGCGCTGCGATAGATGCATGGACAGATATGTCCCCCATGGGTCCCGAACTGATAGACAGCGGGTGTGTATCACTAGGTCAGACATGCATCACTATACTTGACATTGCATTGCACATATTTATCATTAGTGAACTTGATATTATGTTTTGTTGATCTTGTGAGTGCCTTTCTGTGAAACTTTGATTGATGAACATTGAGCTTGTTGTTGAGGATATGTAATTGTTAGAGTGTTGTTGTTGAGCTGTGTGCTATGTGAATTATGAACTGTTAGGTTGGGGTGATTTTAAGCATGTTGTAGTTGTGGAGGTTGTAATTGATGAATATTGAGCTTGTTGTTGAGAATATGTGATTGTTAGAATGTTGTGGAGATATGCGCTTGTAAATTGTGAATTGTTAGGTTTGACTGGTTTTATGCAGCTTGTAGTTGTGGAGGTTCGGTTGGGGAATAAGGAGTATCCGTATTCTATCCCCTTAGCTTGTATTTAGAGGCTTACTTGCTGAGTACCGTGTGGTTTGGTACTCACCCCTTGCTACTACATTTTTTTGTAGGTTATTAGCCCGGACTTTTGTGATATTTTCTCTTCTCCTTGTTTGAGGCTTCTTGTGGAGGTTTGTGAGGTAGCTGCTTGTCATTTCAGCGAATCTTCTTACTCCTATTTGATCTTGTTCTATTCTAGAAACAAGGTCATTTGAGACCTGTGTTTTTCTTTTGAATCAATTATAATACTTTAGAGGCTTGTACACGTGACAACCAGATTTTGGAGGTATTTTTTGAGTTGATTATAAAATTTCCACATTTTATTGTAATGGTTGAGTTTTAGGCTGACTTGTCTTGGTGGGATAAGACGAGTGACATCCCGTCCATTTTTGGGTCGTGACATGATCTTGACTTCTAGTTGAATCCAAGGGCTTCGAGCTTGATCTTGAATCCGACGGTCTTGATCTTGATCGTTCTTGATCTTGTTCGTTCTTGAAACTTGAGCTTTCTCTAGCTTCTTGTTAAAATTTTTGGTCCTCTATTCTGAATTATGAGGACCCCTATTTATAGTTTTAAAATAGAGGAGTTGTGTGTATAATAGGACTCCCTTCGGCCAATCAGATTTAAGTGATATGGCATATGAGCTTTATGGAGCGGGATTTAATTAAATTTATATTTATTGAATTTAAATAATTAAATTCATATTTATTGAATTTAAATAATTAAATCAATTATATTAACCCATAAAATTTATTTGGACTAATATATTCATGAATTTAATATAATCCGAATCATTTAATAAATTTATATTTAAATGAATTTTAAATGATTACATTATTATAGCAGAAATCTTTTACAGTAGAAGAATCACAAGCTCTCTGAATTATTGTGGTGACAGCATTTGCTCTTAAATTTGAATTAAAGATTTCAACACTTAATAGAAAAATGTAGGGAAGGAGGAAGATTAGTGACATAGATGAAGAACTAGAAATTGGTCTCCCCATTTTTTTTAATCTCACTTCGACTTATCCCAATGTTTTTGTTTGAGAATTGAGACTATAAATATGGATTGGTTTGATGTATTAAATGCAAGAAATTAATGAGCAACATATCATAGTGTAGAAATTTTCTTGAAAAGGTAAAGCTACCATTAATGGGACATCTTAAATATTTGATATCCTAAATTTGTTTTGATTGTACTCTCTCTCCCTCCGTTCATTTTTACATGTTCACTATACTACTTTAGGATGTTCAACAATACACACCTACTTTATAAAATCAAAGAATAATTTATCATTTTATGTCTATTCTACCCTTGCTATTAAATATTATATTCATTTTTCAATTATGCTACACCCCGAAAATTTCTAAGTTAAGACCCGAACTATTCTTCATTTATGTATAAGGTCGTGTCAGGTGATTCTTAAATTATGCTTAGGTGTTAAGGTCAATTTTTTAGTGTGAGAATAAATTTGGAGATAAATTAAGGTCACAAACACAAAGTTGAGTTGAAAGCTTCCTTACCGATTAAGTTTTGATATAAGATTCTACTTGGGTCAACTTCAAATGACCATATCTCTTAGAATATAAAGATTTAGGTGGCTCATAACTTATCAAATTAAAGGTATTTGAGTCTTCTTTCCAACGTCGCCAATTTTGCATCAATCAGAGTTCCAAGTAAATAGTTATGATCGTTTTAGTAACCTGATACAGTGTAGTGACGAATTAGCCAACAAAAAAACACTAAAAGGGATTGTTTTTGTCTTCTTACCCTTAAGAAAAGCCTAAACGAATTTTTTGACTAATAAAAGGTCCAAAACAATCAAATTTTCATCCCTTAATCCCCATTCTCTTTTCTCTCAAATCCTAAGGCAAAACCCTAAGGAAAATCACAGCATAAGACTTCCATTTAAGATTCTTTTAAATCTTTTTCAAGATAAGTCCTTTTCCAAGAATTTCATTCCTTCCAACTCAAATTTCTTCATACAATTATGAATCTTTAATAGAATTTGAATCTTTTTTCAAGATTCTTCTTCAAGGTAAGTTCCTCACCAAGAATTTCATTCCTTCCAACTCAAATTCCTTCATACAATTATGAATCATTAATAGAAATCTTAATTCTTGGCCATAGAGTTTTTAAGAAACTAATTCAAGAATCTCCAGAAAGGTTTTTTGATCGTTCTTCTTCAAGCTAGGGTTTCAAGGCTTCTAATCAATTTTTTCTTCAAGAACCTTGTTCTTCCAGACATGTAAGACTATATATAGTGTTGGACTAGTTCGTCCTTGTGCACTATATCTCAATTTAGTTAGTAAAAGTTTAGTCTAGGATTATACCCTTAGTTTTGAGAATTCTTGATATGAGTTATATTATTATTGATTTTGAGTCTAAATCTTTGATCATGAGTTATTATATATATTATTATACATTGAATCCTTGAGTTGTTGTTCATGCTTATATTCCACATGAAGCCTACTTTTTGAGTTTTCATTATAGTCTTTTGAACAAACATCTTTTGTCATAAATTGATTTTTGAGTAGTTCAAAATGAGTTCAAGAGTAAACTTAAAAGCATAGTTTTTGAGTTAAAGTTAAGGGGACTATGTGATTCCCAAATTTTCATTTTTTACATGAAGAAAGAGAGTATTATTTTGAGAAAAGTAAAAGAATTTTCAGAAAGATTAAGTACAGAGCAGCTACCTATTAAAGAGGCTTTTTTGAGTAATTATCTCAACCCAGAGAGAAGGGATGGTATCATACCGGCTTTCGGGCGACTTTTCACTGTCTCTGAGAAGGCCTATTAGATGGATCCATGAGTTGAGTTTGACGTATACCTCAGAAAGGTATAGGATAATTCTGGCAGCGTGAGCGAGACGATGTATCATCATGAGGCTCATAGTGATGGTTGTCGGTTAGAGAAGCTCTCAAGTAAAGTAAAATAAAGTATATTTTTATTTATATATTTCAGTTCAGTATTTGCTATTATTGTATCCTTACAGTAAGAACGTAAATGATTTTTCATCATGATTTATACTATATTTCAGTTGAGTTACCTTTCAGATTTTCAATTTAGTTATTTGTTATTCAGTTATATTACATACTCATACATTCAATGTACTCATGTCATTCGGCCTGCATCTTTTTATGATGCAGATTCAGGTACTTAGGATCCTCAACATGAGTTTTGTTGAGATCACTTCATCCGTTCGTCAGCTTTTGAAAGATAACTCCTTACTTTCGGAGGACTCCAGTTTTTATGAGTTGTTAGTAGTATTTTTTTGAGGTGTCTTTGGGTCTTTTCTCGATGATCATGTTTATAGGGTAGAGGCTTCATAGATAGACAGTTTTGGAGATTCTTTCAGTTTCACATGTTTTATTTAAAACATGTTTCCTATTCAATATATTCAGAGAGTTTTGAGATTCAATAAACATAAGTATTTTTTTTCAGTTTGATGCTTGTGTATATTTGAGTTAGTCTTCCGCTTGTAGTCAGTCAGGATGAGGGTTCGCTTGAGGACCAATAATGATTCTCGAGTGTCAGTCACATCCGAGGTGTAGGCTTGAGTCGTGACATTATATTTAATAAGGGTAATTTGGTGAAATTACACCTTTGAGTTATTGCTCTTTAATTCATGTATCAAGTCAGTAGTGGACAACTATTGTTGAACAAAGACAATGATATTCAACATCTTAAATACAAATGCTCAAACGAGATCCCTTGGAAAAGGGCTAAAATCATTTACGCTTCTAACTTAGCTTTAAAAATCAAACTCCCCCTTTAACTATCAATAATAGTGAGCATTGTCTCCTCTTTATTCTCTGTGTAGTCTATTTTACCTTTCACATTTTAATCTTCCATCTATGTAATATTTATTTATATTATTTATTTTTCTTAGGCAAAATGGTCTGGTAGACCCTTGTACTTGTATCAGTTTGTATTATGAACCCTTCTACTTACCCATTTGTCATTTGGACCCTTAAACTCAATAAAACACAATTTATCGAATCCATCTGACCATTGACCATGCTTACGTGTCTTTAAGATGGCTAAGTTGGCGAAAGTGTGTGACTTCACGCTCCTTAAGGCGAGTGAGTACTATATTTCAGTTTTAAAAATATTAATAAAAGAATAAAATAATACAAAAATTAAAAAATTAATTAAAAAGTCTCCATCTTCTTCACCCACTCCACCTTCATTTGCAGCCATCTACATGCCCCGACTCTTTTTTTTTTCTTTTCATACTATTGTCATCATCTTTAAAAGATCTTGGCATTGAAACCTCCTTGAGTCCATTGCTAGTGGGAGAGGTCGATGGTGGTGGTGCTCGTCGGAGAAAACTAGTTCGCATTAGAGTGAGAGAGACGGTGCTAGTCAGTGGAGAATGAGGCGGATGAGGGTTGGAGGATTTAGTTACGACAGCGAAGAGATTTTCGGCTAGATCTGCAGTGGCGATTTAGGTTAGTAGTTATGTGATGGTTGAAGGAGGAGGAAAGGAAAATAGTAGATTTTGTATGTTTTAAGATGGGAATGGGGACTCACCCTCCGAGGAAGAAACGCACCAACAGCTTGATCTCCTCCATAGAAGCACCACCATTGTCAAAGTTCAGAAGAAGTTGAAGAGCTTATTGCCTAATCTATTTTGGAAATATGTTGGGTTTCTTTTTTAGCTTAAGGAATAAATTTAAATTTTATTGTTTTACTTTTTATTAAATAAAGCACAATTGATTTTATTTTATTTTTTAAAAAATAATAAATTATGTGTAATTTTAAATCTGACGTGGATGATGATGTGTCATTTTTGTTGAGAGTTTGAAATACACGCAAAGCCAAGGGGGTTTAAAATGCTAAGTTACATTGAATTTAAAGGTTCAATTGATAAATAGTTAAGTAGAAGGGTCCATAATACAAATGCATACAAGTACAAGGGTCCATCAGACCATTTCGTCTTTTTCTTAATCTAGATGTTCGTAGATTTTTATTAAGCCATTAATGTTATAAGTAGGATATTCCTTTTATCTATTTAGCAGAAGATCTAATGCTATTATTTATGGTTGTTGTTTTAATATTACATGCATTAAATATGTATATAGATGCATATTTTAATTTTTTCTTATTCTCTAATGTCTATATAGATTATCGATATTTGGTTGTCGATAATGAAATATTATTTAATTAAAAATTAACTTACTATATAAATATATCATCTTTTAGAAAGTTTGTTATAAAATATACATCTATTTTATTAATTATTTTTTATTGAAAATTTATTATTACCTATTATTTTATTTGTATAAATAGATTATAGAGTTTTGATTATTAATAAAATATTTATTTTTATTTTGTATATTTTATTTTCTTTATAGAACATCATTAACTTATATACTCAGATGGTATTTTCCAATTTTCGTATTTTCATTAGAAAAATAATACTATACTTATTTTTTCATAGATATTTGTTGCATAGATTAAACTTTTTTATATGATTTTAATGAAGTAAAAAAGAAAAGACAAAAGTTTGATTATGTAAAGGGTGAAATAAGTATTTTTAGAAAGCCAATTAGGATAAAGGAGGAAAATGAATATTGTTCATATTTCATATAGTTGAGAGGAGAGTATGATTTTTAAAACAAAATTGAGAAGTGTAAATGATTTTCACTTATATGAAAAAGGATCCCTTAAGTTTAGGAAATAGATACGATTCAAAACAAAAATTCTATAATCAATTTAACTGATAAGCTTGTCCTTGACAATTTAATCAAATTTAGACAATCTGATAATAATTCCAACATTTTTGAAAAATATTTTTCAATTTTTATTATGTTTGGCTGGCTAAAATGTTTCGAAATTCAAATGAACTTATTGTTCTCTATTTTAAGAAAATGAGTTCCCTAGATAAAGTAAGAGAAAAAAATTCAAAACTTTCCTTAAATAAGGAAAATATTTTTTAGGAAATATGGAAATATTTTTTTTCATACCAAACACACATAAAAGGACAAAAGAACTAGAAAAAAATATTGCTATCCGAAAGTACTTTTTATTTACATAATAAGAAGTATATAAATATGTACATATTATATCCATTGGGTTTATTCATTTTTATTCATTATGAAATATGAATTGGTTTGAATATTTTATCTATTTGTGCCAAATATACTTTTAATCCATCTATATTTGATTCATTGTAATCCGTCCATTTGCTACCCCTAATTTGAACAAGCCCATAAATATCTTGATAGTGTTAGCATTCTTCTCCAATCGTTTATTTTATGTGGTACATTCATATTTAGTATCTCTAAAGGTGTTAGTTTTAATTTTTGAGAAGTTATTTTGATACCAATGGTTTGTTTTGTACACTACTTAGACACTAGAATCTGGTCTAACTTTAGCAATAGTCTGTTGAAATGTAGTTTAATAAATAGGTTCTTTGTACGTACTTGTTCAAACTAGTGATGTGAAAATAATGTAAAACTAAATAAGTCAAGTAACATAAAAAATCTCTTTGCTCAAAAAAGTAAAATCACAATCCACCTCTAGGATTTATCTCAATAAAATTTTACTAAAAATAAACAATTTCATAAGTGACCTACTTTATAAAGAACTTGCCATATATATATATAACCTCACGATGTTTTTTATTTCTTTTTTACATCTATTCCTTTCCAGTTTCCAGCAAGAAACCTATTTAATTTCCACCAATTTCATGCAAAACATATCCCTCAAAAGATCTTTCCACAATTAATTTTTCACACACCAAAATTTTCCAATACTTATCAAAGTTATTTTCTATTTTTATTCTAATCCTTTTTCCTGAGGAAAGTCAACAAATAAAACATATTAGCACAAAATTAGAATTTCATGGAAACAACTCATACACATATTTTTTTAAATCAGATGCCCGAATTTGCTTATAACTTTTCTATTCCGATAAGTAGGGTGTCAAATGGGCGAATTGGACTAAAATTAAAGAGATTATAATAGGCTAAATTAGAAAGCGAGTTGGGTCATGACCCGTCGAAATATACTTTGGGCTCAAATGGGTAAAAAATTGATTGGATCATGACCCACCCAATTTAACCAGTCTAATCTCAATAGTATAACATATTGTTATTTATCTTTTGTAACCACAATTTGATTTTTAACTCAAAAATAAAAAATAAAAAAAATAAGTTCTTGATTTTGAAGTGAAAAGTCACCAAACATTATAGGATATCAACCAAATAAACATATATTTAAGATAACTCAAATGGGTAAAAAATTGATTGGATCATGACCCACCCAATTTAACCAGTCTAATCTCAATAGTATAACATATTGCTATTTATCTTTGTAATCACAATTTGATTTTTAACTCAAAAAAAAAAAAGTTCTTGATTTTGAAGTGAAAAGTCACCAAACATTATAGGATATCAACCAAATAAACATATATTTAAGATAACTTAAATGGGTAAAAAAATTGATTGGATCATGACCCACCCAATTTAACTAGTCTAATCTCAATAGTATAACATATTGCTATTTATCTTTTGTAACCACAATTTGATTTTTAACTCAAAAAAAAAAGTTCTTCATTTTGAAGTAAAAACTCACCAAACATTATAGGATATCAACCAAATAAACATATATTTAAGATGACTCTCCCAACATGTATTCTATGGAGAAAAATATAGTTTATATTTTTTTGGTTATTTTGATCCAGAAAAACACAATTATAATTTACAAATGAAAAGAATGGATAGATAAATCCGAAAAGATGTAAAATAGGTATTAATTTTTACATTCAATATGAGAACACACTGCATCAATGCAAATAAAGAAGAGCTTCTTTGAGCAACTTTCACATATACCAAACATAAAAATCATATTTGTATGCTATAGCTATAGTTTGCATAATTGCGCTCCATAACAAATTTTATGTTTGCTATGGAGCTTTTGATTTGTATAATTCACTACAAACATCCAATTTTATACAAATTGTTCAGTTTTGTATAGATTCATTTATACATTATAATTTGTATAATAAGATTTGTATTTGTATAATTATAAGTGTATAGGACGAAAATATATGTATTTTTATTTGTATATATATTTTTCTCTCACTTTATACAAACACAAACACATTTTATACATTTTATACCGAAATGTATAAAATGGCTAATTGTATACCGAAAATGGCTAATTGTATACCGAATCAGATGGCAAAGAAAGGAGATGTTTGCTTCGAATTACAATTAAAATAAACTACGGCTATAACATTTAATTTGAAATTAATAGTTTGCTATTTCATACAATTTTCCCAATAAAGAATCTTAAAACAGATAAATAGATATTAAATTGAAGATACTTTTTAAAAACTAGTCAAATTTAACAACTTATTTATGAAAAATAGCCTTAGTTTTTTTAAAATATTATTAAAAAACAATATATTATTTTTGTAGCACACTCTCTCTCTCTGGGGGGGGGGGGGGGGGGGGGGGGGGGGGGGGGGGG
>JAJOOR010007754.1:0-41193 GCA_036250505.1 Solanum acaule | reverse complement strand
AATCAAAGTCAGTTTATAACATCAATTTCACTTTAGAAAGAAGACCCACGTTTTTGGATTGAAACATAGAAATTGGAGATTTTGAAATTCATCTTGAAAGGGCCTATTGGGGAAAGGAATCCCAAGAGTGATAAGCAACCCTACCTTATTGACGAATTAACCACGAAAATCCGAGTTGAAACCTTGGAGAGTTGGTCTTCTTCTTGAAGCTCTAATCTTCTTCAATGGAGTTCTTGAGAGAAAAGAGAGAGAGAGTAGAGAGGAGGAGGAACTTTAGGTTTTGATCTTTGGGGTTTTGTGTTTTAGTGATAAAAGTGAGGTAAAGTGACTTAAAAATCATTATATACACATTCCCTAAAGTACCCTAAATACCCCTCACTTAATTGGACTCTTTAATGAAGTAAAATTCAATTTTCTGAATTTGTGCATTTTTATCGCGGAACAAGTCCGCGACACAGGGCTGTTCCCTGAAGATATTTGGAATTAAATTTCGAGACAGTAGAGTCCGCGACACGACCGCGTCGCGAACTGGATTTTTTTCTCCTTGGGGGAGCAAGTGCGCGACGCGTACCTATTCCCTCCAAGTGCAATTTGCAAGCTGCCTTGACAGCTTTCTTGGCCAAGGTTGGGGTCATCTTTGGGGCCCCTTTGGGTGGCCCCGGGGTGTCGTATTCAAACATTTTGACCCTATGAACATATATTTACCTGATTTAAATCTTTTTACAAGAATATACCATCATATGACACTCCCAAACCTGCCCAAAACCTAAGGACACACTAGGACACATTCTTCTCTAGTTTCCGGACGTCTTGGTCATTTCTTGACGTTTAGACTTTTACTCTTCCAAACCAAGTCAATTGCATTAATTTAGGTTTAGAAACATCACTTTAACTATTTTTAAGTCATTATTCATAAGGTGGGGCTCTAACTTAAGTCATAGAATTTCCGGGGTGTTACATAAGGTATGGTGGTTTTCATCCATGGGTAGCTATCACCCATGGAGCCCTCTCAAAAGCTTTTAATTCAATTCTAGAAATCTTCAAAAGCTAGGGTTTCAACTCAACCCCATGGATTCCTTTCTAAGTTGTTCTTAAAGATTGAACTATGTTTATTATTGGTAATAGTACTGATTTTAGATGGTTTTAAATTCAAATCTAAAGAATCCATGAGTTTTTCCCCAACCCTAGCTATGTCTTTTCTCTACACAATGAATGTTGTTAGAAGTTGATTAAATTGATTGAATCAGAGTTGTTTATGATGTAATTACATGATCTAAGTATAGTTTTACATGTATTCTTTATTACCTTATGAATCTAGGATGAAATTGACTTGGTCTAGGGTTATATCATGAAAGAGGCAAATTGAGGGGTTAGATGTGATCTTACAGGGTTGATGAATGGCCTTAGTTTAGATCACCTAGACATGAATGGAATATGATAGAGTCTTGTAGATATGAATTACCTTGAAAATGATCATATTGGTTATGTTGTTGGATTATGATGTTCTTCTATCTATTGTGCCACATCTAAGATGTTAGACTTGATCTCGACTCTTGGCCTTGAAGGGAAATCTATGAAGGTATGTTATGTGAAGTTATTATATATGAATGGATTGATCCACTTATGGTGGGGGTGTTTACTTGTCAAGTATTCTAATTACTAATTGTTGATCCACTTATGGTGGAGGTGCTTACTTGCCATATGTATTGTAGTGTTGAGATAAGGTCCCTCTCTCCTACGACCCTAGATATGACTAGGTATGATACGATATGAATACGAATGTTATGTTATGATCATGATGGTGTTGCTATGATGAATGTATCCATGTCTATTGTAATGAATATTAGATATGTTGATTTACATGGTCTAAGATCCTTAAAATGCAATATATGTGAATTGTGCATGAGTTGGGATATTATGTACATGTTGTGACCGCCTTGAGAAGGGAGGTGTCTATGATGATAATGTTGTTGTTGTGCCGTTGTGAGGACAATCATGCACACACACACTCCATGTATAAACATGAATATGATGTACCAATGGTGTTAATTGAAAGTATAGTTCTCATATGCACCTTTACTTATTATTATCCATGAAATGTACATGACCATGATGATCCTATTGTGTTGATTGAAAGTCCATTCTCATGAGAACTCATGATCTTAGTGTGAAAGTTATACTCACATACTAATGATGATTCTAAGGTTGGAAGTTAGTTCTCACCTTTAAATGAATATATGAACTATTTAGTGAGTTGTATTGAACGAAGGGTAAAGTATGCCTTCACACATGTAGATACAATTCCATACTAATTATGTATAATTGGGAAATAATGCTTAGTACTGAGTGGATATGGACGATGAGGAAAAGGCCCCTCCGCTAATGCAATAGGTTGGGTCATCTATAGTAAACTCATGAGATGGAAGCTCCTCCGCTAATGCAATTAGTTGGGTTTCTAGTAGCAATCTCCCTATCCCTTAACTATGTGCCAAACATAAGACTTAGCTAGTGGATCCACTTAGAAGCTAAATATAATTAGTTCTACCTTCGTCAAGTAAGAACTCCTTCTTTCGGTGTGGGGTTATATGACACTGGATTCCATGTAGCTCACATGGTCTATACCGGTTATTGCAACTTTTCCCTATAATAATGAAGTTAATGAATGAGACATGAATTATACTATGACTTCCTGGTGAGTTTACTTAGTAGGAGTGGGGGTATGGGACTTCACTTCCACATTGCACAAGTAGACTTAGTAGGATGTCATGGGTGGTTCCTTTGCATTATGATGAGATTCGAATGCATGTATGTATATTGAATAGATAGTTGTTGTGCATGACTTTCCTTGTATTCGAGTAATGTACATGACTATTTCCTTAATTTGTGAATATTGCATATAAAGAAGTATAAAGATGTAATGCATCACTAAGGTAGCTTCAAAGGAGTACTTGGTAAGGTTGGTATTATGGGATGCTAACCCCACATTGCACAAGTGTTTCCTAGAGGTTACTAAGGTAATGGATTTACCATGAAATGAGTATGAATGTGATATAAGATGTGTTGTACATTGTAAATACATGTTAGTTACCATACATTGCACAAGTGTGTTTTAGAGGTTGCTTATGTGATGATTACTTCATGATGTGATGGTTTTGGTATTTAACCGTGTATTCTTGTATAATTGGAGGCTATGTATTGTGAAGATTGGGATGTGTATTATATTGATATTGGAGACTATGCTTGTTGTTATAATGATATTTCTCAGGTTATAATGAAATATATGTGAGTTGCCTTATTGGTTGCATTCTCCAACTATTTCAAAGATGATGTTCAAAAATGGCACAAAGCATGATTTCAAATTAAATGTCCCTTTTCATGCATGTTTTAATGGTTTTGTGCATGGCTACCATACTTCGTACATTTTTGTGCTAACCCATATTTCTATGTTTTCTACAATGTAGCGGGTTGGTTAATTGAGATGGTAGTTTTGGTTCAAAGTGCTTGGAATAGGTGATCCTCCAAGCCAGTTGATGAGTCCTCAAGTTCGGGGACCAACATCTTACTTAGCAGATATCTTAGTAGTTTATTTTATTAGTTTCATTTTAGAACTATGTAAGGGTTGTATCCCTATATGTCTAAGTATTAGATTGTATAGATGGCCAATGAGACAATGTATAGACTCCTTTCTATTTTGAAAAAAAATGACTTCGTTTGTTGAAGAAAAAGTTTTAATTTCCACATTATTTCTTATGACATTATGTGTATGATCATGCTAAGGGCTTGTATGCGACCCCTTCGGGGTCAACTACGCCATGTTACGTCTAAGGGGTAACCCCGGGTCGTGACAGTGCTATATCTAGTGATCTTAATACATAAGAAATTTTAAATTCCTTGGTAAAATCCTACTCATCACGAAGGATGGTTCGAGTCTTAGTTCAAAAAAATTATGGGGTGTTACATATGGCTTCCTTTTTTGCTCCTTTTTCTTGCTTTTCACCCTACAAACATCTAATCATATTGGTTAGAGGAAACATTCTAAATTGACTCTAAAATTGTAATTTAAAGTAGGAGTTAGCTCTCAAACATGGCTATTTATATGGATAAATTGGTTATTAGGCACATAAATACACCTAAGATCACTCATCCTAACTAGTAATTATTACTTTGCCTTCAATCACAAAATCTACACAACATCATTACTTTTTAGCCCATCCACAATGGAAAACTCCTCATTAGTGACTTACTGGGTGCATGACTACAATAACATAATTTGCCTCATCACTATCTCCCTTTCTTAGATTATTGAACATTTGCATGCATTCTTCTTATTTTGGGCACTTTTACTACTACTGCTTATAACCTCGCAACTCATACTATCTTTTCGAGTACAAATACTGCCTAAGATAAAACCCACTTCCTCATAACGGTCTTAATTGAAACAAGGTTTAGAGAAGAGAGAACATCCCGCTTTTATCTTGAACGCATGATTCATATGAATAAGAGTGCATTCTTTCAAATCTCAACACTTAAGTTCACTCACGGGCTCCTCTCAAGACCCTCTACAGTCTCATGACTTTCTCAAGATTTTTGCTGAAAGTAACTCATCGATAAGGATCTGGCTTTACTTTTCAACTACCTTGAGTATGAGAGCTAGTCGAATGGATATGAGAAATGCACAAGTTAGAATAAATTCCTTATGACACAGTTCTACAGCACGATTTATAGTAAGAAAGAAGGGATACTTTTGTTAAATGTCTATAGTCCCTCATTTATAAAAGTGGGGCCCTCACAACCATAATGATATGGCTTCATAGATACCCTAGGACACTTGAACTCTATGCTCTGATACAAATTTTGTCACGACTCGAGGCTACACCCTGACCGTGGCTGGCACTTGAGAACCATTACTGGTCCTCAAGCCAACCCTCATCCTAGCTGACTGCAAGGGGAAATTAACTCAAGAAAAATATTGGCTTAAAAATAGAATTTACTCTCAAAATAAAACTCAACTCAAATATCTGAAAGTATTCATTTCAATAATTATAATAGTTTCCCAAAACCTCTTTAAAGGAAAAGTAAATACTGAAAGACTCCTCAACTCTATCTATCTATGAAGCCTCTGCTATTTGATGAGTCCATAATTTTGACTCATTTAAGGCTATATTTTAATAGAATTAGTGTCCTCAAATGCATATTTTGTTTCAATAACTGATGTAAACCCTTGAGTTTCAGGTATTTGGAGTTAGAAACAAAGCATGGACACTATTGGGCAAAAAGGAACAAAGAAAGCCTTAGGAATGAATAAAATAAGGCCTGATGATTGATGATGTCGTTCGGTGAGTCGCCAATATCATTCAGCGAAATGCCAAATCACCAAGATACCGCCAAAAGTTACACAACGCTGGAGCTAAAATGGGGGAGAATTCGGCAAGCAGCAACCATATTTGGTGAATCGCTATCTAGTCGGTAAAGGATAACCAGCTCACCAAAAGTACGAAAGAAGATACAAGCAAGTGCTGATAGGCGAGATGGACGGATAATGGGCGAATCGTCGAGTCATTCGGTGATACTGACCTAGATCGCCTAAAGTTACAGTAGTCAGACCAAGAAAAAGTGAAAAATGAAGGCGAGATGAAGAGCAATAGGCAAATCACTAATTCGTCAATGATACCCGACTTACTTCGTCGAGTAGCTCTGAGCAATGACATTTTAGACTTGTTTAAATTAGTCTTGGCTAGAGAGAGAAATTCATTTAGAAAGGAGAGAAAAGAATTATTGAGAGAGAAAACAGTACCAAAGGGTTGGGAAAGTGATTTTAGAAGGTTTTGAGAGAGATTGTGTAAGAGAGAAGATTATTAATTGAATTTCATCTATAATTTTCATCTTGTACCCAACTCTAGGGGTGATAATTAATTCTGATCTTTTTATTTTTGAGATGAGCGGCTAAAACCCTTTACTTGGGGTTTTGTTCATGAAGCCAACTATTGAATATACTTAGTGGGTGTTTGTTAATTGCTGAGAATGGTGCTAATCTGAACTGAGTTTAAGTTGTTGCTGTGTTTCGAGATTGAATTGTGTTACGTTGTGTTTTAATTTCAGTGTCGTGCACTTGCTCGAGAGAAAGGCCTGAGGCCAAGGTGGCAATCTTAGCGTCCTTAGTAGTGGGTTTTCTTAGTTTTAGCTCGAGAGAGTGAAACAAGGAGCTTGTCCTTTGTATCCAGTTCGAGAGAGTGGATTTGATGAGGGTAAAGAGTTGGGCTTCATTCAATCAGTGTTGAAGTTCAAAAGAATTCAACATAAAAAAGGTAATTGTTCGAGAGAAAGTTACTTTATATATGGTTCAACCTACCCACACAAATTAGTCTATTATGAGTAGTAATGTTTACCCATTTTGTTGAGATTCAATAGTTGGCTGATCAATTCCCCGAGTTTTACTTTAATCTTTGATTACTTGAGTTGAGCTATAAGTTCGAATTGGTAGTTAAAACCCGAAATCTGAGATTTGAAATATTAATTGTGTAAGAAATGTTTGGTTGAAGAGACTGTCATTGTACTTCCATTTAAGTGATTCGAAGGAAGCACTACTCCCTTTGGGATCGACCCCAACTCACATAGTTGGGTTATTATACTAAAGAGCTATCGTTGGCATTTAGTATTGGATGAAATGCTACTTGATACGTTAATCAAAATGGCGTCACTGCCAAGGAGTAGCATTACTTAGGATTCTTTGATTGAAGATTTGACACTCTAAAAATTCGTTGGTTGTAGTTGAAGTAGTTTCAGCTACTTTGTGTAAGTAGTGGCTAGAATACGTGAAAGTGAACATGAGTGAAAAAGAGATGAATGACAGCCGAACAGGTCATCGAGAAGGTATAGACGACATCAATAGTGTCTACAACCCAGACCAATCGGGTGGAATGGATGTAATCTGCATCCCACGAACTGAAGAGAGTGTGATGTTTGAAGTCACTAGCACAATTCTTCTTCTTCTCCAAATGAGGGGAATATATGGAAGGCTAGATCATGAAGACCCGTATGAGCATGTGAGAAATTTTATTGAGGTTTGCAGCCCTTTTTCATTCAAAAATGTGTCTCAAGAGTCAATTCATTTGCGGTTATTCCCACTGTCCTTAACAGGAGAAGCTAATAAATGCTTAGCCGAGTTACCAAACAATTCCATCACATCAATGGAAGAGCTAGTTGTAGCCTTTAACACGAGATTCTTTCCTCCATCAAGGATGATGAAACTTAGAGACGAAATTCAAAGTTTCAAGCAACAGGAAGGAGAACCCATCCATGAAACGTGGGTGAGATTCAAGAATCTCCTACTTAAATGCCCAACTCATGGGCTACCAAATGATTTGTTACTTCAATATTTCTACCGGAGTCTAGTTTCAGTTAATAAAGGAGTAGCTGATCAATTGGTATGAGGACGAATAATGTTACAACCATTTGAGGTAGCTTCGTTTCTTCTGGATGAAATGACTAGGATAAACCAAGCATGGTACACCCAAGAGGATTAGGTCTCTCCATTTCATTTTCGACTAACGCAAGAACAACTTGATAAAGAAAGAGAGAGACATGAGAACATCAAAAAGATGTTAACTCAAATGAAAGTTCTACAAGAACACATGAAGGGGACATGTGGAGTATTTCGAGTTGAAGAGGGTTCTTCTTCCAGTTACTCAAGGCCGAGGGAGAACCAAGGTTGGAAATTCAAAAGATATGAGGAGGGTTTCCACCCACGTCATCAACAACAAGGTGGAAATCAAGGTTGGAACTATAAAAGATGAGAAGAATAAAGAAAATATCATCAAGATTGGGATGAGCAAGATGATTACTGGAAAAAGGAATATGATCATGAGGAGAACCATAATTACTCAAGTGAAAGCCCAAAATTAAATGGGAGTGCAGGCAGCCCCCGGGTGAATGATTTATTATCACGCATACTTAATAAAGTTGAGGGGTCGAATGATTTGTTGAAAGGAATGAAAGATGACTTTTCATCATTGAACAGTAAATTAAATTCTCATGTCGATGCCATCAAAATACTTGAAGGACAACTGAGTCTATTATCAACTTAGTTGACATCAAAGACACCGATGGAAGATAACGAGAGAGGGTTGGATGTAGTTACACGTAGTGGAAAGGTGGAAATAGCCAATGTGATGGGAAATGGAGATACTCAAAAGCATGAAGAAGGTAAAGGCATGGAGGAACAAGAATCACTTATTCAACAAACCTTGCTAAAGAACCGCAAAAAGAAGTGGAACAACTTGTTCAAATTCCAAAAGTAATGCAACCTTTACCCAAAATACCTCCACCATTTTCCCAATGCTTAAAAAAGAAGAATGGAGATGAGAAGTTCAAGAAGTTCTTGTCGGTATTTCAAAGCTATCAATAAACCTTCCGCTGGTGGAAGCATTATTGGAAATGCCAGGATATGCCAAGTTCATGAAAGAGCTAGTCATAAAGAAAAGGAACTTGGATTGTGAAACAATTGAAGTGTCCCATAGTTGCAGCATAATTATGACTAAAGAGTTGATCACAAAGAGAGAAGACCCCGGGGCATTCACCATCCCTTGCACCATTGGCATGCTCCAATTCGCGAAAGCTTTGTGCGACTTGGGGGCAAGCATCAACTTAATTCCTATGCAATATACAAGCAACTCGGTTTGGTAGAACCGAAAGCAACTACCATGAGACTCCTAATGGCGGACCAGTCAATCAAACATCCGGTGGGGATCCTCTATGACATCTTGGTAAAGGTAGATCGGTTCATCTTTCCGGCTGATTTTGTGATATTAGATTGTGAGATCGACGCCGAAATCCTCACTATTTTAGAAAGGTCGTTCTTGACAACTAGTAGAGCATTGGTGGATGTTGAAAGTGGAAAATTGAAGTTTCGGGTGAACGATGATGAGGTAACATTAAATAATTGTAAATCCATGAAACACGCAAGTGATATTCATATGGTGTCCACCGAGGATTTTATTGATGAGGCGGTAGCTAGTGTGAGCCATTTGATGTGCATGAATGAACTACTTGAATCTGTGCTTACTAATTATGATGAATTCGAAGTTCAGGGCCATGAGGAAATAGTAGCTGCCTTAACGGGATTAGGAGCATATTCAAAGAATCCAATCAATCTGGATATTGACCTAAAAAATAGAGAAAGTCCTTCTGCAAAGCCGTCAACTGAGGAACCACCTAATCTGGAATTGAAAGCCTGCCTGCTCATCTCCAATATGCTTTCTTGGGGGCAAACAACACTTTGCCAGTGATCATTGTAGCTGATTTGCTTGAATGGCAGGTGAGTTTACTCATTGGAGTATTACGAAAGAATATAAAAGCTATAGGATGGACTATCGTTGATATAGTGGGCATCCCCCCTGGTATCTGTACTCACAAGATTCAACTTGATACGGATTGTAAGCCTAGTGTAGAGCATTAGCGGAGATTGAACCCACCAATGCAAGAAGTGGTAAAAAAGTATATCATCAAGTGGTTGGACGCGGGTGTGATCTACCCTATTGTGGATAGCAAATGGGTAAGCCCGGTGCAAGGTGTACCGAAAATGGGAGGTATCACGGTAGTCCCAAATGAAAATGAGAAGCTTGTGCCGACTAGACCGATGACCGAGTGGAGAGTATGCATGGATTATCGGAAGCTAAACTCATGGACTGAAAAGGATCACTTTCCAAAGCCCTTTATGGATCAAATGCTTGATCGGCTATCAGAGAGGGGATGGTACTGCTTTCTAGATGGGTACTTCAGTTACAACAAAATTTCTATTGCACCGGAAGACCAAGAGAAAACCACATTCACCTATCCTTATGGAACGTTCGCATTCAAAAGAATGCCATTTGGTCTATGTAATGCCCCAACGACATTTCAGCGTTGCATGCTATCCATTTTTGTGGACATGGTAGAAGACTCTATGGAGGTATTCATGGACGACTTTTCAGTCGTCGGAGATATATTCGAAGAATGTTTGGCACACTTGGGGCAATTACTCCAAAGATGCATGGAAACAAACCTGGTTCTGAATTGGGAGAAATGCCACTTCATGGTGAAGGAAGGCATAGTTCTTGGCCACAAGGTGTCACAAAAAAGATTGGAAGTCGATAAGGCAAAGAATGAGGTGATTGAAAAATTACCCCCACCGATTTCAGTTAAGGGTGTTCGCAGCTTCTTGGGACACGCTAGTTTCTATCGGAGGTTCATCAAAGACTTCTAAAAGATTGCACACCCCCTGTTCAAACTCTTGGAGAAGGTAGTGAAGTTTTATTTTGATGACGCTTATATGACGGCGTTTTGAAGCTTGAAATAAAAATTAGTATCCACCCTAGTCATTATCAGCCCTGATTGGTCCGAATCTTTCACAGTGATGTGTGATGCTAGTGGCATAGCACTAGGAATGGTATTGAGGAAAAAATGCAACAAGCTTTTTCACCCAATTTATTGTGCGAGCAAGAGTCTAAATAGTTCTCAATGTCACTATACAGTCACCGAACAAGAGTTGCTTGCGGTAGTTTATGCATTTGAGAAATCCGGGCATATTTGTTAGGCACTAGAGTAATTGTTCACACTGATCATGTTGCACTCTGTTACTTGATGGCAAAGAAGGATGCAAAACCAAGGTTTATAAGGTGGGTGTTACTATTACAAGAATTTGACTTTGAGGTCAAAGATAGAAGAGGTTATGAAAATCAGGTGGCTGACCACTTATTGAGGTTGGAGGGCAAGGAGAATGATGAACCTGAAACTGACATGAATGATTCCTTCCCCGATGAACAAGTGTTTGCAATCTCCTTTGAAAAGACCTTCTGGTATGCAGATTTCGCAAATTACATTGTGTGCAGACTAATGCCAGATGAGCTGAACTTCTACCAACGAAAGAGGTTCAAGTTCGACATTAAAAAGTACTTCTGGGATGAACCTTACTTGTTTCGTGAATTTGTGATGCTTATCGTGACCAACGACACTAACCTACGGTACGAGTGTCTACGATCGTCGATAATATAGTAACCCAACCAAGGGTTGGAGTCGTGTCCCAAGGGAGTGGTTTTGAGAATTAATAGAAAAATAAAATTTAGTTCTAATTAGTCGTAGCTAAAGACATTAACGATTAAAAACATAGTAAATTAAAGAGGGTGACACAAAAGTGTGAAATATTGATTTGGGGGTTTTGTCACAAGTAGTAAAAACAACTAAAATAACAAGGAAATCAAGTATGGGTAAGAGTTCTTGGGGTGTGACCACAATAAAAGTTGAGATAAGTAGTTGGGTACATTCTTTTGAAAGGAAATTTGTAAGATAATAGTAACTAGGCTAAGCTTTAAATGGAAATAAGTTCCCTCTCGGGCAACTTACCCCGTTTCAAATGTGTTCCTCTCGGACACCCATTTTCCGCATGAAGACCAGCCTACACCTTACCCCACTCACTCTCTCGAGCTGAGTGTTAGGATATGGGACTAGGGCTTACCCTCTCGAGCTGAACCTCATGTCGACCTACTCCTTAGGCCATCAGTCTAGTGGTCTTGGTTTCACGACCTCCCTCTCGAGCAAGCCAAAAACACATGGGTGGATTTGTATTTGAAACTACAAACCCTTTAGAATAAGCCAAAAACACTAAGTGAAATCACCATTAAACTACATCTAGCCTATCAGCAAGCAAGACCCAACAATAATATCAACACATATTTGCTAAATCACACCCCAAGTGTGGGGGTTTTTGGCCACACATCAAGAAATAACAAAATACAGCTAAAATTATAGTAAAATCAAATGGGCATAAGAAATTAAACCTTGATTTAAGCAAAGGAAGAAGAATGGAGAAGACCCACTTCCAACTTGGGGAAGATGAAATCCTTCTTTCTTCAAATCTCCCAAAAACCCTCTCCAAACTTGAGAGAAAATATCCAAAAAGTACTATTCTATTCTGGAAATTAAAACAAATGTTCAAATCCCTAAAATTAATAAACAAGTTTAGTATTTATAGACTTTAGAAAATAGTGTTGGCGGATCATTCGGCGAGGTTAGTCGGAATCACCGATTAACTCGGCAATTCACCCTTTGGTGTAGTTCTTCGCCGTCTTGCACTAGCCTTCAGCATCGTCGTGCTCTGTGTCATTGGGTGACATAGTACTGCTTCGCGGATCTATTCGGCAGAACGCCGACTGCTCCTTTCATCGCCTTTTTGATCCTGCTCCTTCAGGGCTTCGCGTACTGGAACAATGGGCGGAGTGCGTCCCTTCTACGAATCGCCAAGTGTGCTTGGCAATGCTCAGGCTTCAGCATCTTCATTCTTTTCAGCTTTTTGTTCCTTTTTGCGCCTAAGTGTCCATGCTTCCACTAAAACTTCAAATACCTGAAACTTAAGAGTTTTCATCAGATATTGAGACAAAATAAGCATTTGAGGACACTATTTGTGTCAAAATAAAGCCCTAAACGAGTCCAATTTGTGGACTCATCAATATTCAAATCATATCATTAGAAGGTGTGTTGTAGAAGAGGAGGCGGTAGGAATTCTCCATGCTTGACATGCGTCGCTAGTGGGAGGCCACCATAACGGGGTGCATACAGCTGCTAAAGTTCTCTAGAGCTGATACTACTGGTCATCCCTCTACAAGGATGCATTTGAATTTGTAAAGAAATGCGCCCAATGTCAGAAGCAAGGTGGAGTATCTAAAAGGCACGAGTTACCCCTTACTCCTATTTTAGAAGTGGAGCTATTTGATATTTGGGGAATCGATTTCATGGGCCCCTTTGTGAGATCGTTTGGAAATAAGAATATCTTGGTGGCTGTAGATTATGTTTCCAAATGGATGGAGGTTGTTGCACTTCCAAACAACAAAGGAAAAAGCGTCGTCCTATTTCTAAAATGCTACATCTTTGCGAGATTTGGCACTCCTAGGGAAATTATTAGTGATGAAGGATCCCACTTTTGCAACAAGTGGTTCTCCGTTGTATTAAGTAAGTATGGGGTGAAACACAAAGTGGCAACCCCATATCATCCCCAAAAAAGTGGCTAGGTTAAAGTGTCAAATCGGGAGATCAAAAGCATCTTGGCCAAAATCGTGAATGCCAACAGAATCGATTGGTCTCAAAAGCTTGATGACGCACTATGGGCATACCGAACCGCTTACAAAACACCTATTGGGATGTCTTCGTATCAACTAGTTTTTGGTAAATCTTGCCATCTACCCGTTAAGTTGGAACACAAAGCGTTGTGGGTACTAACAGCCTTAAATCTAGACTGGACCAAGACCTCAAGGAGGAGAGTGGAACAGTTAAAAAAATTGGATGAATTCCAATTCAGAGCTTATGAAAGTTCAGCCCTCTACAAGGAAAAAATGAAAAAGTGGCATGATGCTAAAATCCTTAGGAGGGAGTTTAGAGTGGGAGACTGGGTGTTACTATACAATTCACGACTTCGACTCTTCCCAGGAAAGCTCAAGTCCAAGTGGTCAGGACCATTTAGAGTGAAATGAGTATTCACCAATGGTGCCATAGAAGTTGGCGGGAAAGAGGGACCTGCATTTACGGTGAATGGGCAACGCTTAAAATTATACTTTGGAGAATGCCAGGAAATTTCTTTAATTGAGATGGTGTACCTGGAAGATGCTTGAGAGCATCTTCACATCGTGCCACGACGTTAAATAAGGCGCTTCTTGGAGGCAACCTAAGTGTTAGTGTTTTGAATAATGTGTATTGATTTTGCAGGAGTAGGGATCATAAGCGAGACAAAAGTTTTCTTGGTGAGTCACCGAACTATTTCGGTGAGTACGAGCACTCGGCGATTAGTTCACTCCATGGACAACCGGACAATTTAGTGAAGATTCCTTGTGACCCTGCTCTACTTATTTACACGCTAGATTGCTTGCAATAAATACCCATTCTCTACCCACATTAGGGACAATGTTGATTGTTTTTGGTGGGGTTATTCCACTGCTCATGTCTCAATGTCCTCAATGTTGATAACACCCCTTGTTTGTGTAGAATGTGATTGTTCTTGTGCAAATTTGAGTATCGGTTTTGATCAATATCGATGACTCAAATAGTGCTCATAATCGAACGAACATGAATGTGTGGATACGATAAAACCAAGTGAAGTTACATAGTCAATATGTGAACTCTTTGCATCTCGTTGTGACTAGCCAAGTATCAAATTGATTCTCTTGTGATAAATGTTGCACACTAGCAAAAATGTGGAGTCTTGCTTCACTTTGGTGTCAATGCCTTGTGTGATGAGCTTACTGTGAACCATGATAATACCTAGAATTTTCCCTGTTGGTCTGATCGACTAAGTAAGGCTATATCTCGATATGATCTTAGGAAACTTTGAAGAATGTGAACTAATTTGACATATACCTCTTTTGTGGTCCACCTTGAAAGTGTGTGAACCTATTTTGAACACCCCTTTAGCCTTACCATTCTTTGGAAGAAACTTGATAAAAACATGACCTTTCTTAATCCACTACCCATAATCTCTATGATTCGTGGTTGATTAAATAGCCAATTTAGGCTAAAAACCTAAGTTGGGGGTGTGGTGAAAAGAAAAGGCAAGTCAAGAAGTGCAAGAAAAGTCCCCTTTAACCCATGGTGTTGAGAAAAATGGCACCCCTCCATACAAAAAAAAAAATAGAAAGAAAAAAAAAATGAATGAAAAAGTTGTGAAATAAAGTACAAAAGAAATGGGGTTCCGAACAATCCATGGAAGTGAATAATGGGATGACTTATGAGCACTAAATAAGATGATGAAAGAAGAGGAAAGGGAGTGCTGAAAGCACCACATTTCACGTGGATGAAAGTCACTGAGACTAATTGCACATACATTTGCACTCAGCCCTATTACATGCCTTGAAAAGACCTTTTTGATCTTGAGTGAGCTGAAACAATTGTTGATTGGAAAATACGGGCAAACCTATGGATGAAAACATGCATTGTGTTCTTCTTTGTAAGAGTGAGCGTTGCACTTGATTTCAGAATTTTAAATGATTAAACCATTGTGTGTAATATGGAATCATTCTTTGTGTGAGGGCATTTGAATACCTTTGTTGAGGTCGAACTTGCATTTGAAGCAAGTATAGTGAGCTTGACAATTTTTTACAATGGTGTGTCACAACTTGAATCTTTAAGGATACAATTGATCCTTGCATGAGTAAGTTGAGCCTTGTTGTGTACATTCATGTTTGAGTCTTGTGTAGCATTGTTTGAGACATCCTTTTTGAACTTCTAAACTTGAGTTTTACTCGAGGAAAAGCAAAAGTTTAAGTTGGGGGTGTTGATGAGTCCACAATTTGGACTCATTTAAGGTTATATGTTAATAGAATTAGTATCCTCAAATGCATATTTTGTCTCAATAACTCATATAAACCCTTGAAATTCAGGCATTTAAAGTTAGAGACAAACCATGGATACTATTGGGCAAAAAGAAACAAAGAAAGCCTTAGGATTGAATAAAATAAGGCATGATGATTGATGATGTCGTTCGACGAATCGACAATATCATTTAGCAAAACGCCAAATTGCCAAGATACCGCCTAAAGTTATAGAACGTTGGAGCTAAAATGAGGGAGAATTCTGTGAGCAGCAACCATATTCGGTGAATCGCCGATCTAGTCGGCGAAGGACAACCAGGTCACCAAAAGTATGAAAAAAGCTACAAGCAAGTCCTCATAGGTGAGATAGAAGGATAATGGACGAATCGCGGAATCATTCGGCGATACCGACCTAGATCGCCTAAAGTTACAGCACCCAGACTAAGAAAAAGCAAAAAATGAAGGCAAGATGAAGAGCAATCGGTGAATCACAGATCCATCAGCGATACCCAACTTACTTCATCGAGTAGCTCTAAGCAGTGACATTTCAAACTTGTTTAAATTAGTCTTGGCTAGAGAGAGAAATTCATTCAGAAAGGGGAGAAAAGAATTATTGAGAGAGAAAACACTACCAAAGGGTTGGGATAGTGATTTTAGCAAGATTTTGAAAGAGATTTTGTAAGAGAGAAAATTATTAATTGAATTTCATCTATAATTTTCATCTTGTACCCAACTATGGGGGTGATAATTAATTCTGATCTTTTTATTTTTGAGATGGGTGGCTAAAACCCTTTACTTGGGGTCTTGATCATGAAGCAAACTGTTGAATATACTTAATGGGTGTTTGTTAATTGCTGAGAATGGTGCTAATTTGAAGTGGGTCTAAGTTGTTGCTGTGTTTCGAGATTGAATTGATTTACCTCATGTGTTAATTACAATGTCGTGCACTTGCTCGAGAGAGAGGTGTGAGGCCAAGGTGGCAATCTTAGCATCCTTAGTAGTGGGTTTTCTTAGTTTTAGCTCGAGAGAGTGCAACAAGGAGCTTGTCCTTTGTATCCAGCGAGAGAGAGTGGATTTGATGAGAGTAAAGAGTTGGGCTTCATTCAATCAGTGTGGAAGTTCGAAAGAATTCAATATAGAAAAGGTAATTGTTCGAGAGAAAGTTACTTTATATATGGTTCGACCTACCTACAACAAATTAGTCTATTATGAGCAGTATTGTTTACCCATTTTGTTGAGATTCAATAGTTGGCTAATCAATTCCCCGAGTTTTACTTTAATCTTTGATTACTTGAGTTGAGCTATAAGTTTGAATTGGTAGTTAAAACCCGAAATCTGAGATTTGAATATTAATTGTGCAAGAAATGTTTGGTTGAAGAGACTGTCATTGTACTTCCATTTAAGTGATTCGAATGAAGCACTACTCCCTATGGGATCAACCCCAACTCACATAGTTGGGTTATTATATACTGAAGAGCGATAGTTGGCAGTTAGTATTGGATGAAATGCTACTTGATATTTTAATCACTATTACAGAAGGATATAGGGACAAGACTCGTGATGTCTTAAAACTACTAAATAGAAGGTAAATGTTAAGTCCTCCAGAATATAAGAAGGCTCGCCCAAGCAAACTAGAATGTCAAATGATTTCGACGAAGAACCTGTTGATGAACCTATACACTAGTATCTCCATCATTATAAGATGCAGGTTGAATAACATTAGTGCATTGAATGTATGAGCATGCAACGAGAACTGAAAGCATAGATAACTGAATTGACCAGACTTAAAGAGTACTCACCTCAACTACTCTCAATACAAAAGCAATAATAAGAAATGCAATGTGTAAAGCTTCATAAATAGAATATATTAACTTAAGGATGTATATGAAAATCCAATAAATTACTCTTTACTCTTATTTGAGAGATTCGCTAACCGACAACATCACTATAAGATATGTGATAATACAACGTCGCGCCCAAGCTGCAAAAATTATCATATACATTGCGTGGGAACACCTCAACTAAGTGGATCCACTAAGATTTGCCCAAAGGCACTAAGGATTCATCTAAAAAGTATGATCCATTACCCATGTTGGCTACATGATTTATGAGGAGTGTGAGTTGTCTGAACTCATCCTCATATCGGTGCTCAATATTACTCCCAATAATATATACTCATGTTCAAAGGTGTAAAACATACTTTTTCTCTAGTTTGAGATAATTGTTCAAACTATCATTTTAAAAGAGGTAACTTCTCTAAAATATCTTTGAACTTATAAACTCATTTAAAAATCAAAGTTTTTCTTTTCTCTCTTTAAATATGATATCTTTGGGGAATACTTAGTTCCCTTCTACTTTCTCTCAAAACATCTCTTTATACTCTATTCAAAACTCTTCGTTACTTTTCTCATAAATCAGTTTAAGAAAATGATTGGTTAAAAGGATTTCTTAATAAATAACTCAATAATAAGGTTCATGTTCGTTAATAGACATGAACAATCAACTCAAGAATCTCAAGACATGATATACTTTAACTCTACAAGTAGGAATAGAAATTCGAAATCAGAATTTAAGAACTCAGAACTCAGCATCAAACTCATCTCAAGAATACTCAATTCATAGGGTTCATGCGAAAATATGGATATGAATGACTCAACTCAACGATCTTCATGTGTAATATATAGCAATTAAACAATTAGGAGTATAATTTCAAAAAGGATTAGGAACTCAAGAACTCAAGATCAACATAATAAAAGCTCTTGAATATTCTCTTAAACTCATTTTAGTTTGAAATGTAAATTAAGATATGTGGTTGGAACATGTAGAATATCTCAAGAATAAATGAAGGCTTTCAGAGTTCATATTAAAAAGAGAACGTAGACACGAGTCAAAAGAACATATATGGGAAAAAAGATGGAAAAGAAAAGGACCAGACCACTCTGGCATACTGAGTGGCACAAGGCGCCAGGCCCTAAACTACTGGCAGAAGTTTGGGGCACATTGTTGGTGTACCACGCCAAGCCCCAATTTACAGACCAGTAGTTCTGGCTTTATGGTGGCGCGCCGCCCCACCCCTATACCCAGAATTCTGATGAATTTTCTACTCAATTTTGGGTCCTAACTCATCTAGAATCGAGTGATTTATTCTAAACTCCTTTAGATTTACAAACCCAACACGAATTCATCGGAAACTCAGACAATCTCCATCCCAAATCATAACTCATACTCAAGATCCTCAACTCAAGAAACTCAAAACCTCCATTGTTAAAGAATGAAGCAACAATCAAGAACTACTCAAGAATCTCTTAATATAACAATTTCAGGAATGGATCTACATGTATGGCATGACGACGAACAATTACAACACTATGGGAAGCCTTACATATCTAGAAACAACGATGGTTTTGGCAAATTCCACAAATCTTGAAGAACGCTTAAACCTAGCCCTTTTACTCCTCTTGAAACCTCGCGCTAAACCCTAAGTGTGGAGGAATGTGAATAGGTGATTTAGAATCTAATTAGAACCTTAATTGGGTCAGGAAAAAGTGCTAAGCCTAGTGGGAAAAAGGAAAAGACCAAAATACCCTTTTCTAACATGAATTAAGTGCCTTAAACAGAGAGGCTTCACTCAAACAGACATAACTTTTTACTCCGAGTTTGAAATTTAGCAAACTTGGCAGAGTTGGAAAGAGGACTCAAAGGCCTTTGATTTGATAGCTTATGGGCTATCTAATTCTTTATATTCTAAAAGATATCGTCGTTTGAATTTGACTCAAGTAAAATCTCATGGTGAAACTCAATCGGAAAGAAAGTTTTCAACTCAACTTTAAGCTAGGGGGTTGTAGTAACCTTAACATCTAATAAAGTTTAGAATCACTGGGTACAATCTTATTCACAAATAAAGAATGACTCGAATCTTAACTTATAAATTTTTGGGATGTTACAATAGTAGTAGCTTTCAGCAACAATTTTTTTATTTTTCTTCATAATACACGTTCTTCTAACCTAAATAACATCAACTAAAAAAGCTCTAAAGCAAGCTAACCCTTCTTCTCCCAAGTTTTTTGAAGTTTAATCTGTTTTACTAAGATAGGATAATACTTAAAAGAATTTTTTACCATATAACTCCCTTCTGTTTCTCTCATGCTTTTCTTTTTCTTCTTGAATAAATCCATCCAACTTCTCATCACAATTTTTGTTGGAATTATTTTTCCTGCAACTTCATTGTCCATTTTTCTTCTACAAAATTAGACCAACATCATTTTCCCATTTATACGCCTTATTTCTTCAATTTCTCTAGAGCCTACATGTAATTTTCAGTTATTCATAAATCTTTTAATGAATCATTAAAAATATCTTGATATCTAATCATTTTTATATTTTAAATAATCCATCATAATGTATTTCTGGTGATATATTTGTCTTGTGAATATTGCTTGATGTTTCTATGAAGCATTGCTTTTCTATTTTTTTACACGAAAAATATAGAATCTGATACGTTTATTATTAGAATATACTTCTTTTGGAATAATTTATTATGTGAAAGTTTTTGAAAATTAATATAAGTTAAAAATAAGTTAAAACCGTTAAATATTTGAAACAACAACATAAATACTATTTTTGACCCTTCTAAGAAATTTATTCTTCATTATATTGTTGCTATCAAGGACCTTCGAGATGCTTCAAATGTACAACTTTACAACTTCTTCAGAAATATATATGTATACTTGTTGAATTATGAAACTACAAGTAGATCAAAATATCGGATTCTAGATTAATGTTAAAAATATATTCTCAAACATGAAAAATTAAGAATGAGTCTAACCTAGATAACTCAGACGCTCAGCAATGACTTGGGACAGGCAGAGGCGAACCCAAAATTTGAAGAGTCTGGGTGCACCAATAATATTTAAGCATTAGCAAAATTTTCAATGACAATTAATAAATAATGTCGTATTCGATTAGTCATTAATAACTATTAGATAGTCATGAGCTTGTATCCCCTTATTTAGCAATTTTGATGTGATAAATAAGCCCTTAACTTTGTAATAAAAATATAAACCCTTAAATTTGTAATAAAAAGAGTATAAAAAAACTTGAGTTGTTGGCCAAGATCGAACCTGGGTCGTAGGGAGGAATTTCCACTTTTAACAGCGGAGCAAGATATATATATATATACATATGATTTTTTCCAAAGTTAACGGATGCACGTGCACCCACACCTATACATGCGGGTCTGCCTCTGGGGACAGGAAAGACAACAAATCCATGTTAATAGACAAAACATTTGTAACTTAAGTTATTACTTTTAGTTAGAGTAGGTATTGTTTCATATTTTCAAATTAAGCTTCCCAAAAATAGTCATAAGTCACTAAAAAAATATTCAGAAGGGTCGAATGAGAAGGAAAAAAGGAAAACATTAAAAGAACTAAAGTCTTGTCCAAGTGATATCATATATATATTACACAAAAAATAATCAATACAATATTAAGGAGACAACAAAATAGCGAGAAAAAGAATATATTAAAGGGAATACACTATGAGATATCCAATGATAATAACAAATCAAAGGGAATACACTATGAGATATCCAATGATAATAACAAATCAAAGGGAATACACTATGAGATATCCAATGATAATAACAAATCATTCTAACCCGAAAGGGACCTATGTTTTGGAGTAACATACCTCAAAAATTAACTAACACTTCAATCAACTTTCCATCTTTAAAGTACTCATAATATCAAGTGATAAATTTTAATTAAATTAATATAGATAAGGATAATTTAAAAACCAAAAAATATAGGCATGCAAAGTCATTAACTCTCAGAGAATTTTCTCAAGAAAAGAATTTAACGACCTGCTTTCGTCGTTATATAAAAGCCAATGGGGAAATATTTTGGGCTGGAAAACTTTTTGGTAGTAACTTGAGAATTCCTAGCCTAGTCCAGTTTTGGATGAAATCGGAGTAAGTGAGGTCTAGGGAAATATGGTAATGAATGGTAGATCTAATTATGAATTTGATCACACGAGTAGATAGTTCAGATGATATGGAACCGGTAGGACTTTAAGGAATTGAATTTGGGTGAGTAGAACTCCCGAAACGGATCTTAGTGTGAACGAGTAGTTTCCGAGTGTCATGGGTTGAAGGTGTGTTGTGAAATGGGGGTTTGAAACTCAAATTTCGGCGTTCTGTCTCCACGCAATCCGCCAGGATGAGATTTATTCCTCTGGAGTGGGGCCGCTGTGGTGGGATGCGGGCCGCCATAGTGGGTCAGTCGCGACTTAAGTCGAAATAAACCACAAGAACGTTATTTTCTGCAAGTTTCATTCTTGAGAGATAGGAGACAACCCAAGGTGATTTCTTGACAGTTTTCCACGACTTTTGGTGCTAAAGGTAAGGATTTTACTCCCCTATTCTGTTTTTCGATCCGTAGAACATAGATTCTTGGTTAATTACTATTAGGGGAGGGTTTTTGGATTGGATTGAATGGTGGCAAAAAGCCCTAGCTACACCTTAGGATCATGAGTTGAGTCTTGGGTTTTGGGTTTGTCATAATCCGAGTAAATTAGACCTTAATTATTGATCCTCGAATTGAATTGATTGTTTGTAGACCTAGAGCAAGCGGAAAGAATCTGGAAAGGGAAGAATCAAGTTTCTTAGGAAAATTCAAGCTTGTTTTCGAGGTAGGTGATGGTTTGATTTCGTGTTTGTGTGATGTCTGTTAGTATTTTCTTCATTGTAATGCATATATGTATGTGAATGTTGCACTATTGATCACATCTAATGCAAATGAGTATGAATGAATGATTGTATGCTATGAACCGACACTTAGTTGTATGATTAAGATAATGTACATTGTGATTGTGATTGTGGCTTGTTGAATGGACCGGGTGTTACGTTCCAACACACTAACTGGATCGGATGTCACGAACTGACATACATATGGGAATAGGTGTCACGTTTCGACACACTAACTTGGATCGGGTGTCATGATCCAGCACACTAACAGTTTGGGTATGGGTTCCATGAGAGGATCATTGACTTGTCATATATGTGTATTGTGGAGTATGTGCAATGGTACATCGCTCCTGAAATGATAACTGATAGTGTGAATGTTCGGTATATGCATGTTTACTTTGTTGTGACTGCTTGTATATGTTTCACTTACTGGAATAGCCATGTGATCCTACCAGTACATTGTGGTTGTGTACTGATACTGCACTTGCTCTTAATTTGTTGAGTACAGGGCATCTTCAGGCGGCTACTGACAGACATCATTTAGGAGATCAGTGAGCAAGATCAGATTCAAGGGTGAGTTAATTCTTTCAGGCTGCCATGGGTCCTCGATGTTTTAGTCCACTCTTTTCGAACTCAGACTTTCTAGTTAGATATTCATTTATTTAGTTTCGCTTAGAATTGTTTAACTTTAGAGTTTTGGTACATTGACTTTCAAGTTCTAGGGGTTATCTGGAGGGAAGTGGGGTAAATGGCCGATACTATTGGAAGGATTCCTCTTTGGATAATAGGTACTGTAACTGGTATTCTTGTAATCTCCGGATCAACTTCTAGTTGTAGCGGATCTTAATTACATCGGTTCTAGCGCTTTCTCTTGATTCTCCTTGTTCCGATTTCGGATATGAGAATAAGAAGAACAAAAGAGCAGGCGGCATCTCTCGTCGTCTTCACGGAATTTCTTCATTTGAATGAGCGAAAAAAGAGAGCCGAACTCTCTTTGTTTCGGGATCCGAAAGGTCGCGGGTGAAGCCTATAAAGATGCAGTGGATCTAGTGAAAGATCTCGTCTCCAGCCCACTTGAACAATTTGAAATAAAAGAATGGTTCCATGAATCATGGGCGGATCTTAAGTTTTCCCCTGTCTCTGTGAAAGAACTCCCTTGTTTCATCGGTGCAGCTGCTATTTGGTGAGAAAACTCCTTGCTTGTCGATAAGAGGAAATAAGCAGCTGTAGTAAGTGAGTAAGGAAGCGAAACTAGTAGGGCTTGTGGGCAAAGCAAGAGATCTTATTTTATCCTTAAGGATAGTGGGGGCCGAATCAACTGGGTCACCGGGTTCTTCCGCATTAGTTTGGTTAATTTTATTTAAACCTTGGAGCCTATGGGAACTCTATTTGATTCTGCATTTAAACCTGCTTCCGTATCTTTAAATATTTAGTTCTTAGATTAGCTAATTAGTATTAATGGTTCTCCCATCGGTGTGGGTGCAAATCACGACGGTCTAGGTCGTGACACATAAAATCCCATCTGTATATGTGAAGCATTGACGTTGTCGATGAAGAAATAAGAGATCTAAGGAAGGGGAAACAATATTGTTTTGGACTCTTAAGATGACATTTGTGCTGAAGTTGATGTACAATAGTCTTGAAATTACACAACATAACTTCAGGCAAGAGAAAATTACCAACCTTGTAATCCATAGTGGTAGATTTGAGCAACAAATTTTGTTTATTTCATCATAATACACATTCTTCTAACCAAAAATAACATCAACTAAAAAAGCTCTAAAGAAGACTAACCCTTCTTCTCCCGTGTCTTTTCAAGTTTAATTTGTTTTACTACAATAGATAATACTTTAAAGAACATTGACCATACAACACCTTTTTTCTTATTGAATAAATTCATCCCTCTTCTCACCATCAACAATTCCATTGTCCTGTAATTTTTCTACAAAATTAGACCAACATCATAGGATCCTTTTCCTGTTAATATACCATATTTCTTCAACTTCTCCAAAGCCTACATGTAATTTCCTATTATTCCTGTTAAACCTAAAAGTGACGTCATTAAACAACTATCGACTATACAATCACAAATTCAGAATACAAAGATAAATGAAACATCAATCAATTTGAGTGTGAAACTTAAACTGGTGGTACATTAGTTACTAACCTCCTTAAGCTTAGACCTTCTAATTTTGTTAGATATAGGTAGTTGAAATCTAAAGGTAGACAAATTAAAGTAGACATATTTTATGTCATAACATATCTCCATGTATAATGACTATCTATTTAACAAAGACTTATTACTTGAGCAAGATAAAAGTAAAACATACTCATATTAGTACATTCCTTGCATATCCTAAATTTGATAATTTATATGATGTTAAATGGTACAACATTATAACGGATTCAAACAAAATTTGGGTATTTATAATCAATGAATAAATCTAAGAAATTATAAAATAAAATAAAAACACAATTTTTAATACATATACAATCTTGAATGTTTGAAGATCTTACCAGATAGAATATTATCAAATGCATGCTAATAAAGTTTCACATACCACAATAATCAATCTTTTCTTATAAGGCATAATAAACACTTGTTTATACTACATTTGATGGCTATAACAATAGGAGTTCCCACATTTTTAAACTATGAATTTTTTAAGTTTTATATTCTTCTTCTTCTTAAAACACCATATTTAGTACATATTCTATATTTTTTTATATTATAATATAAAATATATATTAAAAGAAGACACATTTTCACATTGAATGATTGTGACTTTTTCAAAGGGTTGTGACTTTTCCAAAGAGTTGTGGTTTTTTTTTGAAGGGTTGTTACTCTTCCGTTGTTACTTTTCCAAAGAGTTGTGAATTTTCCGAAGGATTGTGATTATTCCAAAGAGTTTTTGCTCATTAGAAGGGTTATGACTTTTCAGATAATGAACAATAAACACTTGTTCATACTACCCTTTGTTGACTATAAATAGAGGGGCTCTCTCACATTTTTAAACAACAAATTTTCTAAGTTTTCTATTCTTCTTCTTCTTAACACCCAATTTAGTACATATGGTATATTTCATACTGTATTTTTTAAGCAACTTTATGGATCATTGATTCAATTTATTCATTATCTCAAATGATGTAATTCTCACTATGAATAATGAATGAAAATGCAGAAATCAAAGACAAGATATAAAGATAGATAGATAGACATAAAAAGAGGAAATAGAAAGCAACCAAAAGGTATATTAAACCTAAGACTTCAATCCGGTAATCCTACAAGAAGCACCTAACTCTTACAAAGACCTCGAGGGAATTGAATTCACCTGGCAACCAACGTTTCTAAACAAAAATCAACCAAAGCTTGTACCAAGCTCTCAACAGTCATTCATGAGTTTCACAATATCAATATTTAAAATAGTCTACCTAAAATGAGAACCCAAACTAGCTATTTATAGTTTTAGGTAATAATTACAAAAGAGGCCCAAAAGTATCCCAAAATAGAAAATAGGCGAGCTGTGTCGACCTCGCCTAAGGGACTTGGCAAGTCACCAGTTGGATTGGCGAGATGACCTCTTCTCTTGGGACTTCTGGAACTTTAGGTGAGTTGGGGTCCTCGCCTAAGCCATTGGGCGAATTGCCGAATGGATCTTGCTCGCCTAATGTGGTAGCTTCTTCAACTGTCTCCCCTTCACATCCCCAGCAATCTTCAAGGCATGAAACCCTTTCTTTTCCATCAACACAAGCTAAAGAACCTCTAACTTCATGAACAAACCTTGCATTCTTTGAAGGTCCCGAGCTTGACTTCGAGCGAACGGCCTTGGTGCAATCCAAATTGCATCATTCTCTCCTTTTTAAAATAAAAATTGTCCTCAAATTCGATGGATCATCACCATCAGGAGTTGAAAATGGGGAAAGGTCGCAAACATTGAAGGTATTCTGAACTTGATACTCCGAAGGAAGGTCAATTTTGTATGCATTGTCATTGAGTATTTCAAGCACTTGAAATGGACCATCACCTCTTGGAATCAACTTTGTCTTCCGATGAGTGGTAAATCTTTTGCAAAAATGCACCCACACCCATTCACCCAGTTCAAGCACAATCCTCTTTCAACCTTTGTTCGCCTTTTTTGCTACCTCTTGGTTCTTCTTTTCTAGGTGAAGTCTCACCTTCTCATGAAGTTTCTTCATGGATTCTGCTCTTTTGCTTCCAAATAAGCTAAAGAAAATATCTTGAGAAAGAGGAGTGATATTTAAAGGGATTAGGGAATTAAAACCATACACCACTTCAAATGGAGTCATGCCAATAGTTCTATGAATAACTCGATTAAAAGAAAACTCAATTAATGGCAAATGTTCCTCCCATGATGCCAACTTTCCATGTACCATAGCACAAAGCATAGAAACCAAGGTCCTATTCACAATTTCGGTTTGGCCATCGGTTTGCGGGTGACAAGAAATTGAGAACAACAACTTGTTACCAAGTCTACTCCACAATTCTTTCCAAAAGTGACTAAGGAATTTTGGGACCCTATCACTTACGATGGTTTGAGGAATTCCATGTAATTTAACAACATTTTCAACAAACAAAGATGCCACATTAGAAGCATCATCACATTTATGACATGGAATGAAATGAGCCATCTTTGAAAATCGATCAACAACAACAAAGATGTTATCTCTACCCTTTTTTGTGCTGGCAAACCCAAAACAAAATCCATTGAAATATCAAGCCAAGGTCTTTGAGGGGTGGGAAATGGAGTGTATAAACCATGGGGAAGGAGACGTGACTTAGCACTTCAACATTCAATACATTGGCCACAAATTCAAGCAACATCTATGTGCATCTTAGGCCAATAAAATTGTTCTTGAAGAATTCCCTTTATCAACACCAAAATGACCTATTAATCCCCCATTGTGTTCCTCCCTCACAAATAATTATCTCCAAGAGCTCATAGGCACACATAGTCTCTTGTCTTTGAACAAGAAACCATCAAATTTATAATAGGGGGTAGAAGATTTATCCCTAAGCCACCTTTCTCTTTCCCATTCCTTACAATCTTTATAGATTTAAGCAAATATGAGGTCCTTGGGATACATTGCCTTCAAACATTCAAACCCAAGCAATTTAGAAGACAAGGTAGTCATCAACACATGTTTCCTAGACAAGACGTTAATATACCGTGAGTTTACGGTATTTTTAATACATTTCACTTAAGAGTTGTGTGTGTCTAGAGACATTTTGTATTGTAATTAATGTTTATTGTGTCATATTTGCAAGAAATAGGCTTGGACAAGATCGAGAGAGATGACAGCTGAATTTCTACAGAAGAAGCCACCAATAGAAGTGACCTACGGACCATAGGTCCAGTCACGGTCTATCTTGGGCTGGCGTGGAATGATCCTTAGGGAAATCTGACTAAGTTTACAACTATCGAAGAGAGTGACAGATCGTAGGTCGACCCACAGGCCATTCTGTACAACCGTCGATTGATTCAGAGATTTTGAGTTCCAGTACCTGAGGAAAAGTTCTAAGTGTGGAGTCACGGAAGGGGACCCACGGATCGTAGGTCAACCTACGGTCCGTATTGCACGTTCATCGTTTGTGTCTAAAAGTTGAAGGTTCTAGCTTCTGAGAAAAAGTCCAAGTCTTGAGCTACCGAAGGGACCTATGAACCGTAGGTCGATCTACGATCTGTAGGTCAGTCTCATTGATCGAAGACGCATCAAGCAGTTTATTTCCTTAATTTGTTTCCTTTTTGTTTAAGACAAGTTTTTCTATAAATAGGGTATGTAAACCTTGTTTTTAAGGGTTAGACATTATTGCTAACTTTTAGTTCTTGGTATTTTATTGGTAATTAACTTGTAAACTTTAGCAATTTGATTTCCGAATTTTGGTTTATAAAGATTTTGGATTTGAATTTTAATTGGAGATTATGGGTTTATTCTACTCATTACGTAAGTTCATGAATTCTTCTTCTAAAAATATGAATTGTGTTCTTTCAAGCATGAGTAACTAAATCCACAACTAGGGTTGTGGGAAGCATGAGCAATTAACAAAGTATGAATAATAACTAAGTAATTATTTACTAGTGTTGATGCATGTATTGGTAATTCTTTCATTTAGAAGTCTTTTTAACGAGTGCACGTGTTAGAACTCACCTTGTTGCTACTTGTCGGACCAAGGAGGTTGCTAATAAGAAAAGAATTATCAATAGAGATTAGTGTGATACTATCTAATAGTCTAATGTCAATTGGTGTGACGGTGAAAACTAAGCCATACATTGATGTGATGTCTAATCTGAGATAAAGGTAAGGTTAGTAAATTATACACACGTAGCCAGACCAAGATGCGGAGTGAAATAACTTATTTGGCAGACCAAGCACTTAGGGATACATAACTTACCACTTTGCATGTGATACACTAGGATAGAATTACTATTATCAGGACTACCGCATTATGAGCTTATGGAGAACACATACACCCTAGTTTCTCTCTCTCACTGATAACAACCAAAGTTCGAATCTTGCTCACTTGCTCTCTAAACAACAATCAGTTATTTGTTACACAACCCCCCCCCCCCCCTCATTTATTAACTTGTCTCAGAAATAAGTTGACTAAACAAATATAATAGTGAGTTAAGTTTAAGTATAAACAATATTCCTCATGGGATCTACCCCAACCTACTAGTTGGGTTCTTTATTTGACAACGATCTCTTCTACTTCTTTAGGGAGGTGTAATTTGAGATTATCAAATTTTGGCGCCGCTTCCGAGGAATAAGGCGTTTAGATTAAGTTTAACTACATTATTGAACTTTAGTCAATTATTTCCTAATTTTACTTTTACTTTTGTTTTTGTTTCTGCAGGTTTCTACTTTAGTGTATGCCAAGTACATGGAGTTGAGGCGAACCATTGACTCCTTACGATCTAGAGTTGACCAAAACTTTGCGAAAGATGAATAACCAAGGGGTCCAAGTTAATCCAATCGGAGGAAATCTGGGTGATGGAGTTGAGTTGCAGACTCATGGGGTTGTTAATGAGCACACTGAGGATCATGTTGGTAATCTACTAGGAGATGCATTGAGGATACAGAATCCACCAGAATCAATGTTGCGTGATAACTATAGGGTCAACTTCAATACCATTGAATCCGAAGGACCTATTGTGCTACCTCCTCTACCTTTGAGGCATACATTTGTTGTGACTAGCAGTTTGATGTAGATGCTTAGAGTGAGGGGTTTGTTTTCTGGTATGGCATCGGAGGATCCGCATGGGCACATGCCAAGTTGAGGAGTGTTTGGAAGAGTTGCATGGGTCGACCAAAATTGGACATGGATGTCATAGGGTTGAGAGTCTTCCCTCTATCTTTGACCGGTGATGTTGCGGTGTGGTTTTCTGAGCTCCCATATAACTCCATTCATACATGGGATCAATTGCACAAGGTGTTCACGGCCAAGTACTTTCCGTTGTCACAGAAGTTGAACCACAAATATAAACTCAGCAACTTCATGGCACTACCTAGAGAGTTTCTGAGTAGTTCGTGGGATAGGTTCACTACATTCATAAGAAGAAGTGTTCCAAATCATCGCATTGATGATGAGTCGCTGAAGGAATACTTCTACAGAGGTCATGACGACAATAGCAAGGTTGTGCTTGATACTATCGCTAGGGGTCAATATGGTAAGTGCACCTTTGAGCAGATCACCGAGAAATTAGAGAAAATCTCCCGAAACAATAAAGCTTGGAGCACTAGAAAGTCAGAAATTGAGAGAAGCACTTTTGCAATTTAATCTGCACCTAATCAATCTGTCGATGATATTTGTGAGGAGATGGCTCAGATGAGGACCGAACTGGGGTTGGTGTTGAAGCATGTGAGCGGAGGTGTCAAAAAGGTAAATGATGTGAATTATTTAACTAGAAATCCACCACCACCAGTTGAGGAATGTTACTATGAAGAGGATGTGTATTTAGTGAATGATCAGACGAGGGGTTTCTGAGCCAACGCCTAAGGCTCCAACTCAGATAATTGGCTCCAAGGGCAAGGAAACAAAGGTCAGAACTATGGAAACTACAATCGAGAGGGTCAATATGTCTGAGATGGGAACTACAATCGCGACAACAACTACAATCGGAACAACTATAACAACAGAAATGATAGGGTTGGTCTTTATGTTCCACCTGCAAATCGGTAATCTGGTAATAGGGAAGCTGGGGGTAGTATGTCACGTATTAAGGATATGATGCAGAAGATGATAAGAGGTTTGATTCGACTGATGAGAATGTGAAGGAGATACAGAATGACTTGTCTGGTATTGGTCAAAAGGCTGATGCCCATGCAGTTTCTATCAAGCAACTTGAGCAGCAGATGAATCAGTTGTCTACTACAGTAAACACACGTCAGCCTGGCACACCTCCTAGCAATACTATCCAAAATCTGAAGAATGATGGGCACTGTATGGCAGTCACTACTTGAGGTGGTAAATAGACCATTGATCCACCTATGCCGTCTGAGGTTGAAATTGTAGTTGAGAAAGATGATGATGAGATTGAGATTACTGGAGAATCCAAGAATGCTACATAGAAGAAAGCAGAGATAACTCAAAAAGTTGTACCCATGACTAGACCTCTACCTCTATTCCCATAGAGGTTGGTGAAGAAGAATGAGGAAGGAAAATATCGCAGGTTTATCGCTATGTTGAAATAGCTTTCCATTAATGTTCCGTTGATAGAAGCTTTGGAGCATGCCTGGGTATGCGAAATTTATGAAGGATTTGGTGACTAAGAAAAGGGAAGTCAGTTTTTAAGATGATGATAGTTGCAACATTTTAGTGCTATTACTACGAGGTCACTTGTGTACAAGAAAGAGGATCCTGGTGCCTTCATTATTCCATGTACCATCGGGTTGTTGCATTTTGCTAAGGCGTTGTGTGATTTGGGTGCTAGCATTAATCTGATGCCATTGTCTATTTACAAGAAGTTGGATTTAGGGACTCCAAAACCGACTGCGATGCGATTGCTCATGGTCGATAGAACTGTGAAGAGGCCCATTGGTGTGCTCTAAGATGTGCTTGTGAAAGTGGAGTCGTTTATCTTTCTGGTGTATTTTGTGATACTTGATTGTGAGGTTGATTTTGAGGTTCCCATCATTCTTGGGAGACAATTCCTTGCTACTGGGTGCGCCTTGGTCGATATGGAGAAAGGGCAGATGAAATTCTGATTGAATAGTGAAGAGGTAACTTTTAATATCTGTAGGTCCATGATGCAAGAAAGATATCTCAAGTCAGTGTCAGTTGTGAATCATATTATGGAGTGAGGTTCTGATGTGTCTATTGAAGAGAGGTTCGGTGTTGATGCACTGGCAGCAGTAATGATGACTTTTGAGGGTGATGGGATTGAAGACTATGATGAATTGGTCGCCGCACTTGATAGGTTCGAATTCTGTTCCAAACCAAAGAAGCTTGAGTTAGATATGAGGAATCGCGACTCTCCACCCGCAAAACCATCTGTTGAGGAGGCTTCGAAATTGGAGCTTAAGGCTCTACCATAACATTTGAGGTATGTATTCTTGGGGAGAGATGGGACTTTACCGGTCATCATTGCGGCAAATTTGAATGTGGTACAAGTTGAGGCATTGGTTTTTGTGTTGAAGAGGTTCAAGCGAGCTATTGGGTGGACTATTACAGACATTATTGGGATTCCTCCTGACATATCTTCTCATAAAATCCAACGCATGCCAGATCAAAAGCCTAGTATTGAGCATCAAAAGAGACTGAATCCTCCTATGCAAGAGGTAGTAAAAAAGGAAATTATCAAGTGGTTGGATGTTGGAGTCATTTATCCCATTGCAGATAGTAGTTGGGTTTGTCCTATTTAGTGTGTGCCCAAGAAAGGTGGGATTACTGTGGTACCTAATGTGAAAAACGAGCTTATTCCGATGCGGTCAGGATGGAGTGTATGCATGGACTACCGGAAATTAAATGTTTGGACAGAAAAGGACCACTTCACTATGCCGTTCATGGATCAGATGTTGGACCGCCTTTCCTGGTAAGGGTTGGTATTTCTTTCTTGATAGTTACTCAAGCTACAATCAGATCTCCATAGCTCCACCTTCCTGGTAAGGGTTGGTATTTCTTTCTTGATGGTTATTCAGGCTACAATCAAATCTCCATAGCTCTGGAAGACCAAGAGAAGACCACCTTCACTTGCCCTTCTGGGACTTTCGCCTCCAAACGGATGCCATTTGGGTTGTGTAATGCTCCAGTGACCTTCCAACGTTGCATGATGTCGATATTTTCTGATATGGTGGAGGACACTATTGAGGTATTTATGGATGATTTCTCTGTGGTAGGTGACTCATTTGATGGTTGTATGGATCATTTGGACGAGGTACTTAAACGGTGTGACGAGTGCAATCTTGTGCTCAATTGGGAATAGTGTCACTATATGTTGAAAGAAGGGATAGTTCTGGGTCATCGGATTTCTTAGAAGGGTATTGAGGTTGATAGAGCGAAAGTCGAGGTAATAGAAAATCTTCCACCACTTATCTCTGTTAAAGGTGTTGGAAGTTTTGTTGGGCATGCAGGCTTCTATAGGAGGTTCATCAAGGATTTCTTCAAGATTGCACACCCATTGTGCAAATTGCTCGAAAAGGAGTGTAAGTTTGATTTTGATGATGCTTGTTTGAGAGCATTTGGAGAGTTGAAAGAAAAGCTAGTTTTCTCACCTATCATTATTTCACTGGATTGGGGGTAACTGTTTTAGGTAATGTGTGATGCGACTGGAGTGGCGCTTGGTGTGGTTTTGGGACAAAGGCGAGAGAAGATTCTTCATCCTATTTATTATGCCAGCAAAGCTCTAAATGTGGCTCAAAAGAACTATACAGTGACTGAACAGGAACTCCTTGTGGTGGTTTTCGCATTCGAGAAATCGCTCCTACTTGCTTGGTACTAAGGTCATAGTGCATACTGACCATTCTACATTAAGGTATTTGATGGGTAAGAAGGATGCAAAACCAAGGTTGATTAGATGGGTGTTGTTGCTGCAAGAGTTCGATTTTGAGGTGAAAGATAGAAAGGGGACAAAAAATCAAGTTGCCGATCACTTGTCCAGATTAGAGGAAGAAGATATGCTCAAGCTAGAAGATGGGGCTGAAATTGATGATGCTTTTCTAGATGAACAGGTATTGGCTGCTTCTCATGATCTGATTCCTTGGTTCGAAGACTTTGTTAAATACTTGGCGAGTGATCTGGTTCCATCAGATTTGTCTTTCACCAAAGGAAAAAGTTTATGCATGATGTGAAGAAGTTCTTTTGGGATGAGCCTTATTTGTTCCGTATTTGTGCTGATGGGATTATTCGTCGCTGTGTGCCTGAGGTTGAGATGGTGAGTATACTAGAGGCGTGTCATTCATCGCTTGTTGGTGGGGATCATAGTGGTATTCGGACTGCGCATAAAATTTTGCAGTGTGGGTATTACTAGCCTACCATCCACCAAGATGTTCATGATTTCACCAAGTCTTGTGACTGTTGCCAAAGAGAAGGAGGAATTTCAAAGAGACAAGAGCTTCCTATGAATCCGATATTGGTGATTGAATTGTTTGATGCATGGGGCATTGATTTTATGGGTCCATTTTTTAGCTCACATGGGATGAAGTATATTCTTGTTGCGGTGGATTATGTGTCAAAGTGGGTGGAAGCAATTGCGCTCTCCAACAATGAAGGTAAAAGTGTCACCGCATTCCTAAAAAAAAGTATCTTCTCTAGATTTGGTACACCTAGGGCAATCATCAGCGATGGAGGTTCTCACTTCTGTAATAAGTTGTTCAAGGCGCTGCTTGAGAAATATGGTGTCCGCCACAATGTAGCCACTCCTTACCATCTACAGTCTAGTAGGCAAGTTGAAGTGTCCAACAGAGAGATCAAGTAAATCCTTGCTAAGACTGTGAATGCTAATAGAACCGATTGGTCAAGGAGGCTTGATAATGCTCTATGGGCCTATCGCACCGCATTCAAGACTCCCATAGGTATGTCTCCCTACCAACTTGTATATGGGAAGTCTTTCCATTTTTCGGTAGAGCTAGAGCATAAGGCTATGTGGGCGCTAAAGAAGTTGAATTTGGATTAGGGCACCGCATCGAGTCAGAGAGTAAGTGATATGAATGAGCTTGATGAGTTTCGCCTACAAGCTTATGAAAGTTCAGCCTTGTACAAGGAGAAGATGAAGAAGTATCATGATCAAAAGATCGAAAAGTGTGAATTTGTTGTGGGTGATTTGGTATTTCTATTCAACTCAAGGTTGCACTTGTTTCGTGGCAAGCTCAAGTCCAAGTGGACCGGGCCATTCATAGTCACTCAAGTGTTCCCACATGGACCAGTCGAGCTCGAGAACAATGAGGGAACAAGGTTCAAGGTGAATGGGCAAAGGATCAAGGTCTACTTGGGAAAATAAGAGAATGTGCAAGAAGTGGTTGAGGCCTACTATCTTCATCAAGAGGCATGCGTCGTGCCACGACGTTAAATCAAGCGCTACTTGGGAGGCAACCTAAGATGTACAATCTAGCCAACTATAGGTCGTTCTTTTCGATTTAGGAGTATTCGTTGTTTATTTGAATTTTTGTAATTCTTTTGATAGGTGTTTTATTTTTGTATTAGTGTTGGCTACATTTAGCATAGGGTCCATGTCTAAAAAGTGTCCAGAAAATGTAAAAAGAAAGGTCTAACGGTTGCTACATGTGCATGGATGAAATGCCAAATCTGCAGAAAAAGGGTTGTGAAGAGGTCTACGAACCCCATCGACGGTCCGTGGTTCCGTCCACGGATCGTGAATGGTGTCCGTAGACCCCATGTAGGTATCCTTAATTCTTCTAAGTGTTGAGTGACCTACGGTCAGTAGTTCGACCCACGACCCGTAGACGGGGACTCGTGGGTCCAAACCTAGGGATTGCCCGACCCGACCCGGACATCTTTTAAACTAAAATCCTTCATTTTATATTCATCCCCCACATTCAAAACTCCCTCACAACCGTTTCTAACCCTTTTCTCTCCCAAAATCACTCCATTAAACTCCCAAATCCCACATATCACTCCTCATTCACTTCCCCAAATTCCCTTATCACTCTTCCCTCTTCCCTCTTCCCAAATCCTCATCTCCATTTTCCCATCGATTCCATTGTCCAGGTTCAGCGTCGAAAGGCTAGCAAAAGGTCTAAGGAGTTCATTACTATCACACATTCATCCATTTCACTTACTAAAAAGGTAATATGACTTCACCCTACCTCTGAATATTCATTGTTCATTGTTAAAATCATGAAGTCATGAAATGGATTTTGACCTTGGATTGTTTATATGAAATTGCATGATAAATTAGTGTTAGAAACACCCTTGGGACGATGGAATGTGAGTGTGTTATTCATTTTAACCAAGTTATCGCAAGTAATAGGTCTAAATGGAAGTTTCGACTTAGGCTTCCTAGTTTGGTATGCTTAAAAGTTTAAATAATAAATAATTAGAACCCTAAGGATGACAAACTGTCATAAATTGTGTTGAAATGCATGATTAGACTTCGGTTGTTTGTTTGAATTATTGAAATATGGAGTACAAACTGACGGATGGCTGAAAACTGACACTGTCCTGATCCACGGGACTCCTTCCACGGATCGTAGGTCGGGTCCCTGGGTCTGTTGCACATGAAAAGCCACTAAGTATGGAACCACAGATGTGGACTACGGTCCGTCGTTCCATCGATGGACCATTCTGCACATCTGTGGTTCCCATCAGAGACCCAACTTTTTGGTACCTCTGACCTACGGAGGGGACCCATGAACCGTAGGTGGCCACTGATTCTACTGTACATAAATTTTTTTAGTTTTTGTTTCGGTTTGTTCTTTAGTCTAAAAAAATTTTAAGTGTGTTATTGGTTTATTTTGGTACTAATTCATCCTTCACAGGTACCATGGCTCCCAAGAAAGCTCCGACCTTCGCCGCAAAGGGCAAGTTGAAATCAGTGGCACCATCCTTCCGGCTAATTGATGAAGATACTGATGTGGAGACTGACCTCGCATATGTCTCACCCACTACTAGGACATCCCCTACGGCACCTTGTACTACACGGAATCAATCCCAGCGTGATTCTCGACGTGGTCACTACCTCCCAGTCTAATGAAGAGGATACACCGATCGGTTCACCGGCTGATTCTAAGTCCGCCTCTGGCTCCGGCTCTGCATCTGGCTCCAGTTCTAATGGCACCACTGCCTTATCCTCTGAGGCTATTAGTGCAGATGACATTCCAGTGCCTCTAAACACTGATCCTGCTCCAGTTGCTGAAGAGCCAAATCGATGGTGCGTGAGTGGCCAGTGGCAAATATACCGCGACTCCAGGATGCTGAATAAGAAAGAGAAGATGCCTCGATTGATTACCGAGGAGCGTCGGGCACTCAGAGGCAGCCTTCATACTATGCCCGGCATCCATGCTCTCTTCCAGAGACACATGTGCGAGTGGATGGACCGTAGCCCAGGGTCCTACATCGAAGAGATCGTTAGGGAGTTATATGCTTCCTACGCAGCCACCCTATGAGGTTCGTTTGATAGACAGGCCAAGCCCGGTACCCAGGCTCCACTCACAGCTACACTAGTTCATGGGTTCTCAGTTGATATATCAGAGACTACTATTTGCAGGTTCCTCTACGGCCCGGGCAACACTATAGCAATCAACACGTCCGAGTTTGATTATCGTTGGGACATCGTGAGGAGCGAAGCATTCCAGAGGAATGCAGAGCAGAGGGATATTCTATTGCGTTGGTTGGCCCGTCACCTTGGTACAAACGAAGAGTGTGCAGAGTGGGTCAGCACCCCGAGTGTAGGTATCAAGAAGGCCACCTTAACTTTCATGGCCAAATTCTTCAAGCTGTAGGTGTGAAACTGGGTGTCTCCTATGCAGGCAGACAATGTTCTTACTTGGGACCGCACAGTCATGGTTGCAACCTTAGTTGTAGGGTTTGAGATGGATTTTGCCCGCATGCTTATCGCGGAGATACACGAGAGGGCCTTCAAGGCCACCACTTCTTACCCATTCCCAAGCCTCATTTCTCAGTTGTGCAGGGATGCTGGAGTGCCGGTTTGGCATTGCGACAAGCTGATCTAGGCAACCAAGACCCTAGATATCGGCCTGATTAGAAGCCAATGTGGCTACACTGCGCAGAGAGCCGCAGGTTGAGGTGCCACCACTGGGAGCGGACTTAGTTTCAAATGTGGAGCAGATACAGGGTAAGGAGCCTACCCCTCTAGCCACTACTGAGGATGCCTCGGCTTCCCAATCTCCGGCCGCCAGTCAGACCCCTAGCTCCTACAAAGCCACCCACTCCACCGAGTATGCTACAATGCCTCTAGCCCGTGTTCAGAAGTTAGAGGCCCAGATGGCCACACTAATTCAGCTTGTGAGGTCGTGGATGCAGCGTGCAATTAAGGAATCCGCGACTAGGGTTGAGCAGCAGATGGTTTAGATGATGGACCGAAAGGTTCAGGCCGTTCACCAGCACCTTGATGCATTTGAGTTGCATGTCTTAGAGAGACCATCCCCCACCATAGATGTCTCTGCTTTCCGGATGGAGTTACCTAGTCTCCGAGCTGATCTTGACACCCTCCTAGCTCCACCAGAGATTGAGCCTCAGATCGTCCCCTACGGCACCCGTTGATAATACGGTGTTGATGTTATATTGACGATGAGGTGCCTTCTTTTGCTTCTTCCCATCATGCTGGGAAGCGCCCCCGCTCTAGTCGGGCTTCTGATGATATTGAGGCCGGGAGAGTTAGCAAGAGGGAGCTCTAAGAGACTGAGGCGGATCGGAAGGCATCGATCATTAATGAGGAGTTGCAGCAGCAGAGGATTAGAGATATTGGTGGTGGTGCCTCTAGCAATGTGAGCAATACTGATGGTGCAGCGAGAGTTGATATTAGCACTACTGAGAGTGCTAAGACGGTTGATGCGGGCACTACTGAGGGTGACCCGATTGTTGATCCAGCGGGCTTTGAGAAACCAGACCCACCCGCTTGTTGATAGGTCTTTAGCGCTATGCGCCACAGGTTTGCTTCACCCAAACCTTTATCCTTTACTTTTTGTGCATTGGGGATAATTGCACTATATTTTGTTAGGGTGGGGTAAATGAATTATGAGTGATAGGGTGAAGTCTGAGTAACCCAACTCATAATCCTCTCTTGGGGTTTTCTTGCCTGTGTTCTTTTCCCCCAAGAGACTGTTTTAATTTATGTTAAACCGGCATGTGTAGGAGTGTGTGTGTAGGAGTAAGTAGAAAAATGAAAGCATGATGGCATGAAAAGCATAAGAAAAATGATCCCTATCCAAAAATGTTGAATTGTGCTAGATCTGTAGTCTTGATGAGTTGAATGTGTAGGATCTCAACGTGACATGATAAGAACCCATTTGACATCATGACTTAAGCTAAAACTTTAACTGGGTAATCTGATAATTTGATAATGAAACAATGTGCCAAGAGTGTGTAAGAATAGTTTACTCAGTGAGACAGTTTGTGCCAATCTAGAACTTTCCCCGTTGGTCCTGCTAAGATGATCTAGGCTAGAAGTTGGGAAGTGATCATAGGCCCTTGTTCAAATTAGTCCACTTAAGCCTAAAATGATCTAACCAAATGAAATCAATGTTCCCCTTGATCCAAAAGAATTGAGCCTTAAATAGACCATTTCTTGTGATTCACCTAACTCATCTTACCTTAAAATATTGTCTTGGCCCCGGTCCCTCCTTGGACATGTGCACCTTGACTTAGGCTAAAAGCCTAAGTTGAGGGTGGCTAAGCCAAAAGTTACCTTGTTCTTAGCCCTGGTCCGACATCGGACATTGTGCGCCTCAACTAATGTAAAATGCATAGGTTGAGTGTGGCTATGAAAGAGGAAAGGAAATGAAAAAAGGGTATGAAAAGAGTTTAGTGTTGAAAGAGAAAAAGAAAGAAAAAGGATGTGACTTTGTGCAAAAAGAAGCAAAAGAAAAAGTGTTGAAAGAAGTAAAGAAAAATAAAGTGAAAGAAAAAGTAGAAAGTAAGAAATAAGAGTCATAAAGTCAAAAGTCACATCCATGTGGCAAAGAGTTAAGGGAAAGAGAATAAAATGGAAGGATGCAAAAAAAAAAAAAAAGTTCAAGGAAGAGGTAAAAAGCCAATGTAATGTCAAGGAGGGCAAAAAGTCACTAAACAGTACCCAAATGTACCACACCTAACCCTGAGCCTATGTTACAAGCTAAGAAAGTCCTATAGTGATCCTAGCAATTAGTTTGGAGAGTCTAAGCAGTGAAAATAAGAGAAAGCCTATGGTATTGAGCACTAACTGTACTTAAAGCCACTTCTGAGCGTGAGTGTTGAATGAATCCTAAAACTCTAAAATTCATATTTTTTGTGTGAAAAGGATTTCGTTTGAAGTGAGGGCACTAGTGACATTGTCGAAAAGTTGGTACTTTGGTGATTGTGAAAAGTGTATGTTGGGTGTCTATTGGTCGATCTTTGTCATCTTTTGATCCGCATGAGTCAGCTTGTTGAGTGTAAGAGAAAGATTTGCACTAAGAGAATGGAATGGATTGAACTAGCCATGTGATTACTTGAGTTTGAATGTTTGTTTCTACACAAGTGTCGTTTAGAGTCTTAGTGCGTCGCTTGAAGACAAACAACGAGTTTAAGTTGAGGGTGTTGATATACCATGAGTTTACGGTATTTTTAATAAATTTCACTTAAGAGTTGTGTGTGTCCAGGGCCATTTTGTATTGGAATTAATGTTTATTATGTCATATTTGCAGGAATAGGCTTGGACGAGGTCGAGAGAGATGACAATTAAATTTCTGTAGAAAGAGCCACCCACGGAAGTGACCTACGATCCGTAGGTCCAGTCACGATCTGTCGTTGGGCTGGCGTGGAATGATCCTTAGGGAAATCTGACCAACTATGGAACTACGGAAGATAGTGGCGGACCGTAGGTCGACCCACGGGTCGTCCTGCACAACCGTCGATTGATTCACAGATTTTGAGTTCTAGTACCTGAGGAAAAGTTCTAAGTGTGGAGCCACGGAAGGGGACCCACGGACCGTTGGTCAACCTACGGTCCGTACTGCACGTCCGCCGTTTGTGTCAGAAAGTTGAAGGTTCTAGCTTCTGAGAAAAATTCTAAGTCTTGAGCTACAGAAGGGACCTACGAATCGTAGGTCGGTCCACGGTCCATAAGTCAGTCTCGTAGATCAAAGCCGCGTCCAGCAGTTTATTTCCTTAATTTGTTTCCTTTTTGTTTAGGACAAGTTTTTCTCTAAATAGAGTATGTAAACCTCATTTTTTGGGGGTTAGACATTGTTGTTAACTTTTAGTTCTTGGTATTTTCTTGGGAATTAACTTGCAAACTTTAGCAATTTGATTTCCGGATTTTGGTTTATAGAGATTTTGGCTTTGAATTTCAATTGAATATTATGGGTTTCTTCTACTCATTACGTAAGTTCATGAATTCTTCTTCTAAAAATATGAATTGTGTTCTTCCAAGCATGAGTAACTAAATCCACAACTAGGGTTGTGGGAACCATAAGCGATTAACAAAGTAATTCTTGACTAGTGTTGATGCATGTATTGGTAATTCTTTAGTTTAGAAGTCTTTTTAACGAGTGCACGCGCTAGAACTCACCCTGTTGCTACTTGCTAGACCAAGGAGGTAGTTAATAAGAAAAGAATTATCAACAGAGATTTAGTGTGATACTATCTAATAGTCTAATGTCAATTGGTGCGAGGTTGAAAACTAAGCCATACATTGATGTGTTGTCTAATCTGAGGTAAAGGTAAGGGTTAGTAAATTATACACACGTAGCCGAACCAAGGTGTGGAGTGAAATTCCTTATTTGGCGGACCAAGCACTTAGGGATACATAACTTATTACTTTGCATGTGATACACTAGGATAGAATTACTATTATTAGGATTACCGCATTATGAGATTATGGGGAACACATACACCCTAGTTTCTCTCTCTCACTGATAACAACCAAAGTTCGAATCTTGATCACTTGCTCTCTAAACAACAATCAGTTATTTGTTACACAGCGCCCCCCCCCCCCCGTTGTTTACTTG